>OY997272.1:135635164-135892664 GCA_963921465.1 Triticum timopheevii
CACTCGCACACTGGTGCTTCCACTATCGCATACATGTCTCTCTCGCGCTCCTTGTATCTATGTAGATTTTTCTTCCCTTCTTGAGACACGCCCTCTCGATCGTGCACACACACACTATCGCCTCATTTTAAGCCGATGCCTCTCGCACACACACTCTTTGTGTCTTCACATGCACTCTGTCCTCCTCCTCTCTCCCTCTCTCTCTCTCACACACACACATATATGGGATTTTTGCAACAACTAGCAAGATGCCCATGTGTTGCACGGAACATCAAGATGCATTTGTATGAGTAGTTTATCTTGTGGGAGAAAAGGATGAATGAGGGAAGGCCTTATTTGCCAATGTGGAGAGGGGTGTGGGTATCTTTTTGCAAAATTGCCATAGTTTCCTTCCTATCCGTCAGATATAAATCGAGCTGCCTAGATTGCAAGATGGCAGGCACACCGTCATCACCAACTCTGCTTTTATCTCTACTCTTATAAAAAGCATAGTCAGTGATGATTGTGTGCATGCCATCCTGCAATATAGGTCGTCCGATCTATATCTAACAGATAGGAAGGAAACTATGGCAATTTACCCGCACGCCTCTCCACATTTGCAGATAAGGCCTTCCCTCGTTCATCCTTTTCTCCCACAAGATCTTGATGTTCCATGCAACGCACGGGCATCTTGCTAGTAAGAGTAGAAATTAGACATATACCACTTCTCGAATCTTGAAACCAAGAACATTCCTCCCTTATCTCATCAAAACCGCCAACGGAAAATATTTTGAGTGATAACATATTTTTAGTGATATACGTATTTCAAAACTAGACGCTTTTTTCTATCAAATCAGTAAATATGTATTAATCTACTTTGATCGTGTGGCAATGCAATTGCACATTGCTAGTAGTTATTACCACTGTATAATTTTTTGGACACCAGACAAACGGTGGAGTACATATACGAAGAGAAGAGGTGCACGCACGTAGTCAGTCTCTCGCTGTCTCGGACACATGAGAGTTACGTAAAGGCACCGTTAACAAATAAACCCTAAAACCCTAGGTGCACGATTGCTGCATGCGCGGGTACCGGGTACGTGGTGGAGGGCACCTTTGTAGGAATAGTTAGCTCGCGTGATAATTTGATTCGTAGGAGTTGATGGTCGAGACCAAAGGTCAACGACCTGGAGGCGGTGGCTCGCCAGTTGCCACAGATCGACTAGCCATGTTTAAAATATCATTTTTTTAGCAGTGTAAGAGTTCCGAATTTTCAATGGCGCGTTATAAGTACTAAGTAGTTTTTAGAACGATTGGTATGGAGCGAAAATGGAATTCATAACTACTACCTCCTTGGCGTATGGTTGTATGGGTTTATGTTGCGAGATGTTGAACCTGGTAATTCTAGGGAAAATACTATGGTTTAGATGTTGGTTTTCAGTAACGAAAATCGGAAGGGGGAAACCCTTCTTTGATAAAAAAAACAACTATCTCCGTTCTGGTTTACTAGTCCCCATCGTATTTTGGGTCAAAGTTTGTCCACAAATTTTACTTGTGAAATGTGAATGGAAAACGAGATTTTGTTATACCCAAACAAAAAAGGACTAGAGGGAGTGATTGCTCTGACACGGACGCGACCTCTCCTAGCGCAGGCATTGAACCGGCGCGCCGGCCAAGAGGGCCCCACTCGATGCAGGCCCGGCTAAACATGCCTCCTCGCCTCCATGCGTGTGCCGACAACACGTCCTTCCGTGAGCCGGCCGGCATTTTAGAACACAAAAAATGACCAAAATATAATTAATTACGCATGGTCTTGACTTGTTGTGCTCGCACTGGTAGTAGGAACTAGAGGTTTTTCTTCATTTATAAATCTCCTCATATTTTTTTGGCTTTGAAGTGAATCATGATTGTGGAAAGTATCTATGAATGTGCAGATATCTGTGAACATGAGTTTGATGTGGAAGTTGAACTTGGAATGCCGGGCTTGCGCGTGAACTATACCATGTCCAATGCTTCATCTGTTATTGTTTGGAAAGTAATTGCTGTTATTACATGACCCGAAAAAAAATTATTTTGTGCCACATCAGTAGATGCACGGACATCACAACAGGCATGGTGACTGGATAAACACTTGAACCTAGCTATTATGAAGGAAATTTTGTATTGACAACAGTTTTAGATAGCAGGAGACGCCTAGCCTTCTCTGCCTGTGCTAGCTTATTTCTGGCTTCTTCCATCTCTTCTTTGGCTCGGGTGAAGAGAGCATCTGATTGCTCTTTTCACTTCTTCAGGAACTCAGCTACATTCTCAAGGGCTGATGCATGCTTTCTTTCAGCCTTTACTAGTGCCACGAGGACACGAACAGCTGACGACTCCACCTGGCTTGTGTGTAATCCAGCATCATCTGGGAATTTGCACCTTGTGTCTAATCCAGCATCATTAGGGAACTGGCACCTTGTGTGTAATCCAACCTCATTTTGGAAATATGATCTCGAGGTTGACCATACTTCCCTCCTCGCAGGAACTGTATACTGACATGACGTTACTTCTTTCTTAGATCAATACTCAGAGCAAACCAGATCCATTTAGTAGAAGCCAGATAAACAGGACTCGGAGAAGTGAATTCAAAAGGAAAAATATAAAAACAGACTACAAGGTGAGAACACCGGCTTCCTAAATCAAGCTAAAAATGAAAGCATTAGGATGATTAAGACTCTTCTTATTACACATTGAAGAACATGAGGCTAAGAGAAACAGAAACTACAACATATACACATCGAAGAACACAAGGCTAAACAAAAGTAATTGAAAGGGTGTTACTTACCAAAGCTCGTTTTACAGATACTACGGTGCAGCTCCTCTTTAAGTTCCCACGCCCCTCGAAGATGTCCCCAATATCCCGTGTTTGGTCTTCATTCCTCCTCTCCATGTTCAGACCCGTGGTTTTAAAATCCCAACATGGCAAGAAAAATATACTACTAGTAATACTCACGCATCTTGTGGGGAACATTAAAGCACTCGTCTGCCATGTTAGAGCATCTCTAACAGAAGCGCAATGCGCGGCGCTTTAAAAAAGCATTTACAGTGCTGAGATCGAGAAGTAGAGATAGAGAGTAGAGAGTAGAGAGTAGAGAGTAGAGGATAGTTCTCAGCATAGATATAGCATAGATAGATAAAAAATAGATAGTTCAACTACTCCTCCTCGTCCGACTCCTCCTCGGTGATGTCCTCCTCCGACATCTCAATGTAGGCGTGAAGATACCGATCATGGTCGGATTCCTAGGGCAACGTTGCTCCTAGCCTCATGTTGAATTGAGGGTCCACTTTTTGCATACGCTTGTCTTCGCGATAGGAGGCTCGCTCCGCCCTCTTCTTCTCCCTCTTCGCCCTCCTTTGCGCGCAGAACTCGCGCTCGTTGATGATGTCCTGCGGGAAGCGTTGGCGCCACAGCGCCATGGCTTCCTTGTCCATCTCGGCGATGCCGAGACGGTGCTCCCGCCTCCAGTTGTCGCAACAATCCTCGACGGTGATAAGCCGCGGCAGAGGCACGAGCTCTTGCGCCCGCTCCCACGTCGGCATGTTGGGGAAGTTTAATGTTCTATGAGGCCACCGGAGGCGCCACGCCGTCGCGTCGTACGTGCGAGCGGCCTCGTTGGCGGTGTCGAAATAGCCAAGGCTGAGGCGCATCCCGCGAAACCGGATCTCGGTGGAGAAGCCAGCGGAGGGGCGCGGACAGATGCCGCGGTATCCCCAAGTTTCCCGGTGACGCGACGGCATGGTGGTGCGGCAGCAGCGAGGCGAGAAAGAGTGGGGAGAGAGCGGTGGCAACGCACAGAGCGGGGAGAAAGCAATGGCAAGCCACAGAGCGGTGGTAAGGCACAGAGCAGTGGGAGGGCGTTGGATTTTATAAAGCGCGTCGGACGCCGTGTGCCAAATCTACTGAGGGAGTCCTGGATTAAGGGTTCCTCGAACAGCCGGACTATATATATGGGCCGGACTGTTGGGCTATGAAGGTATAAGACAGAAGACTTCTTCCCGTGTCCGGATGGGACTCTCCTTTGCGTGGAAGGCAGGCTTGGCAATTCGGATATGTAGATTCCTTTCTCTATAACCGACTTTGTGTAACCTTAGCCCCCTCTGGTGTCTATATAAAGAGGAGGGTTTAGTCCGTAGAGGCAACAACAATCATAATCATAGGCTAGACTTCTAGGGTTTTAGCCATTACGATCTCATGGTAGATCAACTCTTGTAGTACTCATATTCATCAAGATCAATCAAGCAAGAAGTAGGGTATTACCTCCATAGAGAGGGCCTGAACCTGGGTAAACATTGTGTCCCCTGCCTCTTGTTACCATCAGCCTTAGATGCACAGTTTGGGACTCCCTACCCTAGATTCGCCGGTTTTGACACCGACATTGGTGCTTTCATTAAGAGTTCCACCGCGTCGTCACCAGAAGGCTTGATGGCTCCATCAATCACCTACAACAACGCAGTCCAGGGGGAGATCTTCCTCCCCGGATAGATCTTCATGTTCGACGGCTTCGCACTACGGGCCAGCTCGCTTGGCCATCTAGAGCAGATCGATAGCTACACCCCTGGCCATCAGGTCAGATTTGGAAGCCTGAAGTTTGTGGTCGATATCTGTGGAGACTTGATCTTCGACGGATTCGAACCAATGACGGCTGCCCCCTGCCACCACAATGAACATGGCCTAAATCTATCATCTAGCCGCGCTCAGGAGATAGCGCCCAAAACTGCTCTGGCCCTAGATCCAGAGCAGACCGCGTCGTCCGAGGACGGGAAGCTCAACCCCGCCACGGAAGTCGCAGACTCAGCGGCGTTCGAGCCGCACACAGACCCAACATCGAGCTGGGCTTGTGTCACCAGAACCTCGAATTCGTCTCCGGCCATAGGTTCTGGACCGCGTTTGTCCGCTTCCATCGAACCTGATGGGGCGCCGATCTTGGAGTTCAGCTCCTCGGACATCTTCCAGCACTCACCTCTACGCGATGTATTAAACTCATTGAAATCCCTCTCCTTGTCGGGGAACTCTTGGCCGAACTATGTCCGGCTCGAATGGGAAGCGGACAACGAAGAACTTCGTTTCCCACCCACCACCCACTTTATAGCCACTGTCGACGACTTAACCGACATGCTTGATTACGACTCCAAAAACATTGATGGTATGGACGACGATGCCGAAGAGGAGTAGGAACCACCACCCATAGGGCGGTGGACGGCTACATCCTCATACGATATATACATGGTGGACACACCTAAAGAGAAGGAGGCCGACGGCAATAACGTATGCCTTTCGATGAACCTCCCAAGCGTCGACGTCAAAAGCGTCGACCTTGATCCGGCAAAAGGAAAAACAGCAACATTGTCATGGACGATGATTATAATCTGAACAAAACTGAGGACCCCGCAGAACCAGCGTTGGAGCAGGACGTGCGAGAGGACGACGAGCATAGTCCGGCGATGTTGTCTGACCCAAGAGATGCCAAAGATAGCAATTAGCAACCTGTCTCCGAAGAGGAGATCAGCCTGGGCGACGACGAATTCGACATCCTAGAAGAACTCTTAGAACAAGAACGCCTCCATCAAAGGCTTATCGCCACTGCAACGAGCCTGAAGAAGCAGAAGCAGCGGCTTAAAGCCGCATATTTTACGCTCAATGACACATGGAACGAAGTGCTAGACGCTAAGGAAAAATACAGCGGTAATCGCCAAACAAAGGGCTATCCTAAGCGTAAGCTGCTGCCCGAATTCGAAGACGAGGCTATTGGACCTATACCGCCGAAAAACAATATGGCCGACAAGCTGGACCGACCACCTCATGGTCGAGACAGAGTGGCCAGCAATGCCACACACAAGCCTGCACCCCCTCCCCATAAAGGAAGGGGGTCGGCTTAGGACCAGAAACACGATCTACGTGAGGACCTGGACAAAAAGACTGGCAGAACCAGGTCCATCTATGGATCTAGGGAACTTGCTCCTACGTGGGACCAAGATTATCAAACTAAATATGCCGGTCATTTACCAGTTCGGAACCTATACCAAACATTACAACCGTCGGACCCACGCCACGACACAGCCAAATACAGGGGTGCCGCACACCCCCTGTGCTTCACCGATGAGGTGCTGGAACACGATTTTCCAAAAGGGTTTAAACCCGTAAACATCGAGGCATATGATGGAACAACGGACCCTGTGGTTTGGATAGAAGACTTTATTCTTCACATCCACATGGCTCGCGGAGATGATCTCAACGCCATCAAATACTTACCCCTCAAGCTAAAAGAACCAGCTCAGCACCGGCTGAAAAGACTCCCCGAAAACTCCATCAGAAGCTGGGAAGAACTTGTGGACGCTTTTCGGGCCAATTTCCATGGGACCTACGTCCGGCACCCGGATGCAGACGATCTAAGTCACATAATCCAACAACCCGAAGAATCAGCCCGTAAGCTTTGGAACCGGTTTCTCACTAAGAAGAACCAAATTGTTGACTGTCCGGACGCCGAAGCCTTAGCGGCCTTCAAACACAGTGTCTGGGACGAATGTCTAGCCAGACACCTTGGCCAGGAAAAGCCAAGGACAATGGCATCCTAAACTACACTCATGACCCGCTTTTGCGCGGGCGAGGACAGTTGGTTAGCCCGTAGCAGCACCCGTGATTCCGGCACATCTGAGGACAGGGATGGCAATGGAAAACCACGACGCAACAAAAACAAACGTCGGAACAATGAAGAAAGCCCAGACAATACAGCAGTAAACGCCGGATTCACGGGCTCCAGACCTGGTCAACGGAAGAAGCCATTTAAAGGCAATAAAGACGGTCCATCCAACCTGGATAAAATTCTAGACAGGCCCTGCAAGATCCACGGCAACCCCGCTAAACCTGCGAACCATACCAACCGTAGTTGTTGGGTCTGAAGGAAATATGCCCTAGAGGCAATAATAAAGTTATTATTTATTTCCTCATATCATGATAAATGTTTATTATTCATGCTAGAATTGTATTAACCGGAAACATGATACATGTGTGAATACATAGACAAAACTATAGTCACTAGTATGCCTCTACTTGACTAGCTCATTAATCAAAGATGGTTATGTTTCCTAACCATAGACATGTGTTGTCATTTGATTAGTGGGATCACATCATTAGAAGAATGATGTGATTTACATGACCCATTCCGTTAGCCTAGCACTTGATCGTTTAGTATACTGCTATTGCTTTCTTCATGACTTATACATGTTCCTGTAACTATGAGAATTATGCAACTCCTGTTTATCGGAGGAACACTTTGGGTGCTACCAAACGTCACAACATAACTGGGCGATTATAAAGGAGTACTACAGGCGTCTCCGAAGGTACATGTTGAGTTGGCATATTTCGAGATTAGGTTTTGTCACTCCGATTGTCGGAGAGGTATCTCTGGGCCCTCTCGGTAATGCACATCATTATAAGCCTTGCAAGCAATTTTACTAACGAGTTAGTTATGGGATGATGCATTACAGAACGAGTAAAGAGACTTGCCCGTAACGAGATTGAACTAGGTATTGGATACCGACGATCAAATCTCGGGCAAGTAACATACCGATGACAAAGGGAACAACGTATGTTGTTATGCGGTTTGACCGATAAAGATCTTCGTAGAATATGTAGGAACCAATATGGGCATCCAGGTCCCGCTATTGGTTATTGACCGAGAATGGTTCTAGGTCATGTCTACATAGTTCTCGAACCCGTAGGGTCCGCACGCTTAACGTTACGATGACAGTTTTATTATGAGTTTATAAGTTTTGATGTACCGAAGTTTGTTCGGAGTCCCGGATGTGATCACGGACATGACGAGGAGTCTCGAAATGGTCGAGACATAAAGATTGATATATTGGACGACTATATTCGGACACCGGAAATGTTCCGGGTGATTTCGGAGAAAACCGGAGTGCCGGGGGGTTACCGGAACCCCCCGGGAGAGTATTGGGCCTTATGGGCCTTAGGGGAAAGGAGAGAGGGGCGACCAGCATGGGCCGCGCGTCCCCTCCCCCCTCTGGTCCGAATTGGACTAGGAGGGGGGGCGGCGCCCCCCCTTTCCTTCCCCCTCTCCCCTTCCTTCCCCCTCCTAGTAGGAGTAGGAAAGGAGGAGTCCTACTCCTACTAGGAGGAGGATTCCTCCTCCTTGGTGCGCCCCAAGGGGCTGGCCGGCCTCCCCCCTTGCTCCTTTATATACGGGGTCGGGGGGCACCCCATAGACACACAAGTTGATCTACGGATCGTTCCTTAGCCGTGTGCGGTGCCCCCCTCCACCATATTCCACCTCGGTCATATCGTCGTGGAGTTTAGGCGAAGCCCTGTGCCGGTAGAGCATCATCATCGTCACCACGCCGTCGTGCTAATAGAACTCATCTCCGGAGCTTTGCTGGATCGGAGCACGGAGATCGTCATCGAGCTGAACGTGTGCTGAACTCGGAGGCCCCGTACGTTCGGTGCTTGGATCGGTCGTGTCGTGAAGACGTACGACTACATCAACCGCGTTGTGCTAACGCTTCCGCTTACGGTCTACGAGGGTACGTGGACGAACACTCTCCCCTCTCGTTGCTATGCCATCACCATGATCTTGCGTGTGCGTAGGAAATTTTTTGAAATTACTATGTTCCCTAACAGTGGCATCCGAGCCTAGGTTTTATGTGTTGATGTTATATGCACGAGTAGAACACAAGTGAGTTGTGGGCGATACAAGTCATACTGCTTACCAGCATGTCATACTTTGGTTCGGCGGTATTGTGAGATGAAGCGGCCCGGACCGACATTACGCGTACGCTTACGCGAGACTGGTTTCACCATTACGAGCACTCGTGCTTAAAGGTGGCTGGCGTGTGTCTGTCTCTCTCACTTTAGCTGAATCGAGTGTGGCTACGCCCGGTCCTTGCGAAGGTTAAAACAGCACCAACTTGACGAACTATCGTTGTGGTTTTTGATGCGTAGGTAAGAACGGTTCTTGCTAAGCCCGTAGCAGCCACGTAAAATTTGCAACAACAAAGTAGAGGACGTCTAACTTGTTTTTGCAGGGCATGTTGTGATATGATATGGTCAAGTAGTGATGCTATATTTTATTGTATGAGATGATCATGTTTTGTAACCGAAGTTATCGGCAACTGGCAGGAGCCATATGGTTGTCGCTTTATTGTATGAAATGCAAACGCCCTGTAATTGCTTTACTTTATCACTAAGCGGTAGCGATAGTCGTAGAAGCAATAGATGGTGTAACAACAACAATGCTACGATGGAGATCAAGGTGTCGCGCCGGTGACGATGGTGATCACGATGGTGCTTCGAAGATGGAGATCACAAGCACAAGATGATGATGGCCATATCATATCACTTATATTGATTGCATGTGATGTTTATCCTTTATGCATATTATCTTGCTTTGATTGACGGTAGCATTTTAAGATGATCTCTCACTTAATAATCAAGAAGTGTTCTCCCTGAGTATACACCGTTGCGAAAGCTCTTCGTGCTGAGACACCACGTGATGATCGGGTGTGATAGGCTCTACGTTCAAATACAACGGGTGCAAAACAGTTGCACACGCGGAATACTTAGGTCATACTTGACGAGCTTAGGATATACAGATATGGCCTCGGAACACGGAGACCGAAAGGTCGAGCGTGAATCATATAGTAGATATGATCAACATAGTGATGTTCACCATTGAAACTACTCCATCTCACGTGATGATCGGACATGGTTTAGTTGATTTGGATCACGTGATCACTTAGATGACTAGAGAGATGTCTGTCTAAGTGGGAGTTCTTAAGTAATATGATTAATTGAACTTAAATTTATCATGAACTTAGTACCTGATAGTATTTTGCTTGTCTATGTTTGTTTGTAGATAGATGGCTCGTGCTGTTGTTCTGTTGAATTTTAATGCGTTCCTTGAGAAAGCAAAGTTGAAAGATGATGGTAGCAATTACACGGACTGGGTCCGTAACTTGAGGATTATCCTCATTGCTGCACAAAAAAGTTACGTCCTGGAAGCACCGCTGGGTGCCAGGCCTGCTGCTGATGCAACTGACGACGTTAAGAACGTCTGGCAGAGCAAAGCTGATGACTACTCGATAGTTCAGTGTGCAATGCTTTACGGCTTAGAACCGGGTCTTCAATGACGTTTTGAACGTCATGGAGCATATGAGATGTTCCAGGAGTTGAAGTTAATATTTCAAGCAAATGCCCGGATTGAGAGATATGAAGTCTCCAATAAGTTCTATAGCTGCAAGATGGAGGAGAATAGTTCTGTCAGTGAACACATACTCAAAATGTCTGGGTATAATAATCACTTGATTCAACTGGGAGTTAATCTTCCTGATGATAGTGTCATTGACAGAATTCTCCAATCACTGCCACCAAGCTACAAGAGCTTCGTGATGAACTATAATATGCAAGGGATGAACAAGACTATTCCCGAGCTCTTCGCAATGCTAAATGCTGTGGAGGTAGAAATCAAGAAGGAGCATCAAGTGTTGATGGTTAACAAGACCACCAGTTTCAAGAAAAAGGGCAAAGGGAAGAAGAAGGGGAACTTCAAAAAGAACGGCAAGCAAGTTGCTGCTCAAGAGAAGAAACCCAAGTCTGGACCTAAGCCTGAAACTGAGTGCTTCTACTGCAAGCAGACTGGACACTGGAAGCGGAGCTGCCCCAAGTATTTGGCGGATAAGAAGGATGGCAAAGTGAACAAAGGTATATGTGATATACATATTATTGATGTGTACCTTACTAATGCTCGTAGTAGCACCTGGGTATTTGATACTGGTACTGTTGCTAATATTTGCAACTCGAAACAGGGACTACGGATTAAGCGAAGATTGGCTAAGGACGAGGTGACGATGCGCGTGGGAAATAGTTCCAAAGTCGATGTAATCGCGGTCGGCACGCTACCTCTACATCTACCATCGGGATTAGTTTTAGACCTAAATAATTGTTATTTGGTGCCAGCGTTGAGCATGAACATTATATCTGGATCTTGTTTGATGCGAGACGGTTATTCATTTAAATCAGAGAATAATGGTTGTTCTATTTATATGAGTAATATCTTTTATGGTCATGCACCCTTCAAGAGTGGTCTATTCTTATTGAATCTCGATAGTAGTGATACACATGTTCATAGTGTGGAAACCAAAAGATGCAGAGTTGATAACAATAGTGCAACTTATTTGTGGCACTGCCGTTTGGGTCATATCGGTGTAGAGCGCATGAAGAAACTCCATACTGATGGGCTTTTGGAATCACTTGATTATGAACCACTTGGTACTTGCGAACCGTGCCTCATGGGCAAGATGACTAAAACGCCATTCTCCGGAACTATGGAGCGGGCAACTGATTTGTTGGAAATCATACATACTGATGTTTGTGGTCCAATGAATGTTGAGGCTCGCGGCGGGTATCATTATTTTCTCACCTTCACAGATGATTTGAGCAGATATGGGTATATCTACTTAATGAAACACAAGTCTGAAACATTTGAAAAGTTCAAAGAATTTCAGAGTGAAGTGGAAAATCATCGTAACAAGAAAATAAAGTTTCTACGATCTGATCGTGGAGGAGAATATTTGAGTTACGAGTTTGGTCTGCACTTGAAACAATGCGGAATAGTTTCACAACTCACACCACCCGGAACACCACAACGAAATGGTGTGTCCGAACGTCGTAATCATACTTTGCTAGATATGGTGCGATCTATGATGTCTCTTACTGATTTACCGCTATCGTTTTGGGGTTATGCTTTAGAGACGGCCGCATTCACGTTAAATAGGGTACCATCAAAATCCATTAAGACAACGCCTTATGAACTGTAGTTTGGCAAGAAACCAAAGTTGTCATTTCTTAAAGTTTGGGGCTGCGATGCTTATGTGAAGAAACTTCAACCAGATAAGCTCGAACCCAAATCAGAGAAATGTGTCTTCATAGGATACCCAAAAGAGACTATTGGGTACACCTTCTATCACAGATCTGAGGGCAAGATTTTCGTTGCTAAAATCGGATCCTTTCTAGAGAAGGAGTTTCTCTCGAAAGAAGTGAGTGGGAGGAAAGTAGAACTTGATGAGATAACTGTATCTACTCCCTTATTGGAAAGTAGTTCATCACAAGAACCGGTTCCTGTGACAACTACACCAATTAGTGAGGAAGCTAATGATATTGATCATGAAACTTCAGATCAAGTTTCTACTGAACCTCGTAGGTCTACCAGAGTAAGATCCGCACCAGAGTGGTACGATAATACTATTCTGGAAGTCGTGTTACTTGACCATGATGAACCTACGAACTATGAGGAAGCGATGATGAGCCCAGATTCCGCAAAATGGCTAGAGGCCATGAAATCTGAGATGGGATCCATGTATGAAAACAAAGTATGGAATTTGGTTGACTTGCCCGATGACCGGCAAGCCATTGAAAATAAATGGATCTTTAAGAAGAAGACTGACGCTGATGGTAATGTAACTGTCTATAAAGCTCGACTTGTTGCAAAAGGTTTTCGACAAGTTCAAGGAGTTGACTACGATGAGACTTTCTCACCCGCAGCGATGCTTAAGTCTGTCCGAATCATGTTAGCTATTGCTGCATTTCATGATTATGAAATTTGGCAAATGGATGTCAAAACTGCATTCTTGAATGGATTTCTGGAAGAAGAGTTGTATATGATGCCGCCAGAAGGTTTTGTTGCTCCAAAAGGTGCTAACAAAGTGTGCAAGCTCCAACGTTCCATTTATGGACTGGTGCAAGCATCTCGGAGTTGGAATAAACGCTTTGATAGTGTGATCAAAGCATATGGTTTTATACAGACTTTTGGAGAAGCCTGTATTTACAAGAAAGTGAGTGGGAGCTCTGTAGAATTTCTGATATTATATGTAGATGACATATTATTAATTGGAAATGATATAGAATTTCTGGATAGCATAAAGGGATACTTGAATAAAAGTTTTTCAATGAAAGACCTCGGTGAAGCTGCTTACATATTGGGCATCAAGATCTATAGAGATAGATCAAGACGCTACCATATTCCACCTCGATCATATCGTCGCGGAGTTTAGGCGAAGCCCTGCGCCAGTAGAGCATCATCATCGTCACCACGCCGTCGTGCTGACAGAACTCATCTCCGGAGCTTTGCTAGATCGGAGCACGGAGTTCGTCATCGAGCTGAACGTGTGCTGAACTCGGAGGCCCCGTACGTTCGGTGCTTGGATCGGTCGGATCGTGAAGACGTACGACTACATCAAACGCGTTGTGCTAACGCTTCCGCTTACGGTCTACGAGGGTACGTGGATGAACACTCTCCCCTCTCGTTGCTATGCCATCACCATGATCTTGCATGTGCGTAGGAATTTTTTTGAAATTACTACGTTCCCTAACAGGGTCTTCAAGTAGGCCGGCAAACTCAAGACCGAACACAAGGGGAAGGGACCTCAGAGTGAAGACGAGGACGAATCTCGCCAGCCAAACACGAGGGGATAGAAGAAATTTCCATTGGAGATCAAAACAGTGAACATGATCTATGTCGTCGAGCCCGTCGCCCCCAAATTCAACCCATGGTCGGCCGGTTCGATCACCTTTAATCGCAGGGATCATCCGACTAGTATCCGTCACGGGGGTTCGGATGCCCTATAGCTCGACCCAATAATCGAGAGATACCACCTCGCTCGAGTCCTTATGGACGGCGGCAGCAGTCTTAATCTGATATATCAGGACATTGTCCGCAAGATGTGGATAGACCCGTCAAGAATCAAGCCAAGCTGCACTACCTTTAAAGGAGTTATACCGGGTGTAGAAGCCCATTGCACGGGCTCTCTAACATTGGAGGTTGTATTCGGCTCTTCCGATAACTTTCGAAGCGAAGAACTAATCTTTGACATAGCTCCGTTCTGAAGTGGCTATGATGCACTACTCAGAAGAACGGCCTTCGCCCGTTTTGATGCAGTCCTGCATTATGCTTATCTAAAACTCAAAATACCCGGACCATGTGGCATCATTATGGTCAGCGGAAATACCGAGCGCTCTCTTCGTACAGAAGAATACACGGTGGCTCTAGCAATCGAAGCACAAAACGGCCTATTCAAGCCGAGCAGCCCATCGGTTGTTAAGACCATAGACACAGCTAAACATATCCGGCGCACACCTCAGTGAGGCATCTCAGATAAACCCGAGCTAGATTAGTAGCTATGCCCCCACCGATCGCCCCATAAGGAGATAGAACACGTGCCACATATACACAAATATACACTCAAAATTCCTTGGGTGGCGCCGGGGGCACACTGCACGCAAAAAGTCCATAGTTCGGCTCGACCCTATTCGGACTCCAGAAGTCATATTTCACGGTTCATTCAAACGAACCAGCTTTACTTACGGCCACACCAGATGTTTTTACCTGTGTCACAGCCCTAGAGTTTGTTTGCAAGTAGTTGCACAAGCATCCATGCATCATGTATAAATTTCTTTGGAAGTTGAAATGGGGATTGTTGAAACCCTAGCACCAAATGAATTCAACTAGGTTCAATAAAAATATCTTCAATGAACCCAAATGCCCTTTAGAAAAGTTCATGATTTTTGTTAAAGGTGAAAACCTCTGCCAAAAATGATGCACATATTTCTAGGCCATTCTGGATTTTTGAATTAAATCTTATTGTATTTGACTTTGGTCATTTAAATACTATAAATAATTTAAATGTTCAAATAATGTTGGAACTATTTTTGGGCCACTGAAATAATTCAGCAAGTGTCCATGAATATTTTCAGGATATTAGGAAATGCCTTGGTATTTTTTCTAAGCTCAAAACAGAGGCAAATAATTAGAAAACAAAAACAAATTAGAAAACAGAAGAGAGGGAGAGCCTACCCGGCCTTACCTGAAGTCAGCGCAGCAGCACAGGCCCAGCCCACTACCGCAGCTCCTCCTGTCGTCTTCCTCGTCGGACAGAAGGACGAGCGCATGCCCGACGCCCGCATGCCCACGCCCACGCCACCTCCTCCCTCCCTGCCTGCCTGGTTCCTCTTGGATGGCTCTAGACGAGCGCCATGCAGCCCCTCGACCCTCTCTCACTCTCCCTGGATCCCTCCTTCTCCTCTGCTCTCTCCCGCAGCACCACCGACACGCCACCATCGCCACCGACGCCGATTGCCGCAGCCACCGTGCTCCCCTCGCCTCACCGACGTGCCAAGAAGCCCCGTCTCGTCCCCCTCTTCCTCCTCACCAAGACAGAAGGTGCCGGGAAGCCCTGGATGCCGCCAGCTCCGCCGTTCCCCTCCTATGCCACCGAGGATCGCCGCCGCCCATACGTCGTCGTCCGGCCTTCTCCGAGCCCGCGTCGATGCCCTCTGCAACCACTGTGAGCTCTCAAGTCGGAAACCCCTCTCCCTCGAGCTCGTCACACCCTGTAGCTGTCACCCCCTTGCCGACCAAATCGCGCCGCCGCCTGAGCTCCTCACCGCCGTGTCCACGCCCACTGGAGCTCGAAACTGAGCACGTCACCGAACTCAGCGCGTCACCACGGGACCGGAGCAACCATCCGTCGCTCCTTTCGTGCCCTGCGACATCAGAACGGTCGGCGTCCAAACTCCGGCCGCCGCGGACGAGCTTGCCGCCGTCGTCTCCGGCCACCCCAGCACCTGCCACCACCACTGTTGGGCGCGCCACCTCGCGGGCGTTCCAACGAGCCCAACCCTGCCTCTTCTCGTCACCGGAATCGCCGGGACGAGCGACGCCGCCGTGTCTATGTGCCACCAACGGTTAGCCGCCGACGTGGGCATCATTGGTGGCTAATGACCCACTAACTAACCCCTCCTGTGACACTGACAGCTGGGCCCCCCGCCTAATTAACTCCGGGATTATTTTCTATTTAAATTAGTTTAATAACACAGGACCCACCAGTCAGAGTTGACTGTGCTGACGTGTCCGTTGACCCGACCCCACCTGTCAGTGTCACTAAACAACACTGGGTCACTGACCAGTGGACCCCACTGGTCAGTTTGACCTGGACCGTCCCTGTTGACCGCTGACATCACAGTGACGTCATGCTGACGCAGTAACTCTTCTGGATTTTAAATAAATCTTAAATGGTTTATTTATTTCAGAAAATGTTATAAACTTCTAAAAATCATATAAAATCAACCGTAACTCAGAATGAAATAAATTATATATGAAAAATGATTAGAAAAATCCAATCTATCCATCTGTACCATTTTCATGCATGTTAGAACAACTTATGACTACTGTTTAGGACAATTCAATTAAATGGCATATAATAAATCACATATGGAGTTTGAATTTGAATCTTTGATTCAAACCAACTTCATTTAATCTGGTTTTAGTTGCATCAGCTCAAATCGTAGCATATTGCCATATCATGGTCATGCATCATATTTTTGCATTGCATTCATTGTGTTCTTCCTTGTTTGCCTGTATTTGTCCCCTCTCGATAGACGTGTACCGACGATGTGATCGATGACACCGATGAAGAACTATACTATCTTCAGATGTGCCAGGCAAGCAAAACACCCTTGTTCATTCCGATACAATCCCACTCTCTCGCTCCTGCTCTCTTTTACTGCATTAGAACAACAACGATTCATTTGTTCCTTGCTGCGGTAGTTGAACCCCTTTTCTCTGCATGACCTGTCATTGCCACAGTAAATAGATGAAACCCACTAGCATGAGTAGGAGATGTTTGAGCCCTGATGTGCCTACTCATTCATGCTTGATTGTCATGCCTGCTACTGCTTAGAGTTGAGTGAGGTCTAATTCATCGGGGATGAATTGGAGGTGTGTGAGCATGTCCTACTGTTGAGAGCTAAGTGTGTGAACACGATTTGGTAAAGGTAGCGGTGAGAGGCCATGTAGGAGTACATGGTGGGTTGTCTCATTGAAGCCGTCCTCAGGAACTGAGTTATGTGCTTGTGATCCATGAACAGTTACTACCACACATTGGGCTCCGGGCACTCCAAGCTCTCTCGACTTATTAATCAACCTGATCTCTGTCCAGGAGTTGCAACTAGTTTCTGGTGTTTGTAGGTAGTGTTAGTAGTCTACCAAGTGGCACCCGGTACAGGTGGGCTTGGGACAGACTAGGCACCATGGCACGGTGTACCAAGCATAGATCCACCCATCGAGGTGGGCTTGGGAACCCTGCTCACATCGTTTGGGGCCGTGAGCGACACCCCGGCCGGATCTCCTTGCGGATGGAACCCGAATAGGCGATAAACCTGGACGAAAGACTTGTGTGGTTAGTCAAGTCGTGGCCGACACCCTCGCTAGGCTTCCGCTTGAGGGTTGCCGAGTACATGTCGTGTAAACGGCAATAAGTGGTGAGAGCGTGTGTGAAGAAGTACACCCCTGCAGGGTTAACATTATCTATTCAAATAGCCGTGTCTGCGGTAAAGGACTTCTGGGTTGCCTCTACAGTTCATAGACAAGTGAAAGTGGATACCCTAAAATACGCAAAATGAGCATGAGTGCTATGGATGGCGTTCTCGTAGGGAGACGGGAGCGGATCCATTGTGGTGTATTGATATGGTGAATATGTGGACTCGTGTGCGTCACCTCAAAAGAGTTACATGCAGTCATAGTTCAGGATAGCCACCGAGTCAAAGCTGGCTTGCTGCAGTTAAACCCCACCATCCCCTTTGTTGACAATGATGCATATGTAGTTAGTTATGATGTAAGTCTTGCTGGGTACATTTGTACTCACGTTTGCTTATTTTATGTTTTTGCAGAGAGACTTCAGTCTCACTAGTAGTTCTGCTTGGACTTCGACGTTTAGCTTGTTACCTCAGCTACGATCTTATGCCCTCGACAGGATCTGGTAGATAGTCAGGCTTTTCAGCCTTTTTCATTTATAGATGTCTGTACTCAGACATGTTAAGCTTCCGCTTGTGCTTTGACTTGTATGATCTGAGTGTTGGGTCATGAGACCCATGTTTGTAATATCTCGCTCCTCGGTGCCTATTGAATAAAATACTTGAGTTGTAGAGTCGTGTTGTGATGCCATGTTGTATTTGCACATATCGAGCATATTGTGTGTATGTTATTGAAATGCTTGGTATGTGTGGGATCTGACTATCTAGTTGTTTATCCTTAGTAGCCTCTCTTACCGGGAAATGTCTCCTGGTGCTTCCACTGAGCCATGGTAGCTTGCTACTGCTCCGGAACACTTAGGCTGGCCGGCATGTGTCCTTCCTCGTTCCTGTGTCTGTCCCTTCGGGGAAATGTCACGCGATGAATACCGGAGTCCTGTTAGCCTGCTACAGCCCGGTTCACCGGAGTCCTGGTAGCCCAGTGCTACAGCCTGGATTCACTCGCTGATGACCAACACGTTCGATGCTGGGTCATGGATGCATGTCCTTGTAAGTTTGTGCCACTTTGGGTTTACGACTAGCCATGTCAGCCTGGGCTCCTTATCATATGGATGCTAGCAACACTATCATATACGTGTGCCAAAAGGCGCAAACGGTCTCGGGCAAAGGTAAGACGACACCCGTGGGGATACCGTGCGTGAGGCCGCAAAGTGATATGAGGTGTTACATGCTAGATCGATGTGGCATTGAGTCGGGTCCTGACAGCTTTGGTATCAGAGCCTGACTGCCTGTAGGATTACCAAGCCAAACTGGTCGAAGTTAAGTCTAGAAATTCTTTAGTTATATAAGGGAATTGATTGTGGGATGGAACGTAAGGCTCTTTTTACTCCTTTACCTCATGCCCTTCTGATCTGAGTCATCTTATCTTTCCTACGGGATTAAGGAACTAGGCTTTCTCTTATTTCTATCAGGATCACGTGTTACTAATCCATAGACTTATAAGATTGTTGAATTCAGGCCTCAGTTCAGTTCCTACTATCTCCGTGTATTCATAGTTGATCTCAGAACCTTGATATTATGATGATCGAGTGATTATGCCATCATTTTGCAAGATGTCTCAAATCTTTTGAGCATTTACAACCGTTATGTTATCTGAGTCATCCCAGGTTTCTAAATAGTCTGATGCATTTGCAAATCCCTTCTTTTCATTCGATGTCTTTTAGGCCAGGTTAACCAAACTAAATTGCTAAGTTGAGGTACTATGTTGCCTCGAAATATATGTTGGAGCTAGTATTATGACCCTGGGTGTCTTAGAGGATCACCAGGCAATCTAGCCATGTTTTGTGTTCCCAGTGTGATGATTCTGGCCATCATTCTTGAAAGCATCATGTGATGTTACCTAGTAGTAGGTATTCTACTCCTGGGTTCTTGAACCCGAGATTCACCCTACTTATCTCATGTTGATAGTGTTTGCTAGTTTCTTTAGGATATTAGTAACATTTGCGATAGTCCTTGAGGTCCGTGGTATTTCCTTCTTCCAAATACCATGAACTGCTTATGGCGGAAGTTCTTTGACCCAAAAGATCGCAACTGGAGTGCTCTTGACGAGTTCTCGATTCTATGATGTGACTCTGCCAGTTCTACCTTCTCCGCATGGGTTATCCAGAAGAAATATGTTGAACTCGTTCGACATGCTAATCTATGCATTCACAACTCAGAAAATCATATGTTCTTTTGAGTAGACCCTCTTTAGTTGTCTTCTGATCTCGTCTATCAATTGATAGTCAAGATTATGCGTGCATTCGTTCGTCGATGCCTATTAGTCTTGTGGTCCGTCAAGCCATTCTATTCGGAATAAATGGGAGAAACAAACTCCAGTACCTCATCCATATCCAGGATTGGGTCAAAGTAGTTGTACTCCGCAGATCAAATTGCAATTCCAGATTTTGTTCTGTTCTACCTTGGAGTATTACCATCTTTACATCAAGAATGTCATGGGAATTGCACACCATCCTATGAACTCTTGATACAGTGATACTTCTCACCCTCATTATTCATTTATCGGCTTCCGTGTTGTTGCAACCGGAATGCCGACAAGTGAACTATGATGTGTGGAATCAATACCCTAGCAACTCTGTTTCTTGGTGGTTAATGGACATTACTATCATTCTTAGTGTGTTGGTTATCGAATCACTACTCTAGGATTGATCGTGCTACCTTGTCCTTATTTCTGGTGCACTCTTCGATCAATGAGTTAGGATTATGCCAATCCCTCGCTCCTTTGATCATATCGTCTTGCTTTGAAAGCAAGATTATTCCCGAGCTTAATAACATATCGGTGGTTCATGATTTTCCGAATATCCTCTTGGAAGTATCACCAGGACGTCACCTGACCGCTATGTTGAGTTCATGAGAAAGTTGGTTGCTTGTAACCACCCCTTCTCCAAGAATCTGTGTTGCATACCCCTGAGTTGGTTGGTTAAGCTAAACAACAACTTGGAGAGTTGGAAGATGAAAGCTTGTCTGACTTAGCTCATTCCAAAGGGATATCTTTGTGTGTGTGTGTTGAAGAAAGATGATATCTTCACCGATTGGTCCCTATGATCAGTTAATGGACCTATCATCTTATCCAATCTTTGATTTGAGTCTGGGCTATTCTCAGATCAAATCAGAACCAACGATATTCGTAATGTTGTCTTACTCGTGGTTTTTCCTCCAGCATACACCATTATATTCTTTGGTCTGACCAATGCTATCACCGTGTTCACTTAACTATGGAATTCCTTTTATATGGAAACCTGGATGAATTGTTGTTGAGCCCATCGAAAACATCCTTATCTCCTCCATGATTTTGTTGCACATTAAGCTAGTGTTGGGAACTTTTGAAAGCATCACTTCATGCTAGCTCATGAAGCATATGTGCGGATGTAAGAAGTGACTTTCTCCAGTTCATGTGCATTTGATGCAAGTTGCCACCGTGAACTGGAGAAGTCAATGTTGCTTCATCTGGAATCATTCCAAGTCAGTCATGCATGTGCGAAGTGTACATTGGTTTGTGAGACTTGCTACCTTCATTCTATATGTATCCCTTGCACACCAAGCCACTAATTGATTTGTTCAAGGATAAGAAGTTCAAGTGCTAATCCTGAAGGTCCCAGACGGACATGCACAAGACTTCTTATTTTAATGATGGTTTCCGATTAGGACTTGGTAGTGTTTTATTATAAGACTACTATGTGGTCATGCTTGTCCCGGACAACGTGTGCCCATGTTGTAGCAGAACCAGCTCATGTTCTGGAGCTTACTACCGTAGTCCCTTTCCCGAGAATCTCGCGACGCGATCTCGTCGATTTGTGTTGCAAACTTTCATTTTTCTTTCTAGACTTGATGAGTATGGAATATCCTGACACCAACCAGATCTGAATCTCAGGCAGGTATGATGGTTGGAACGTGTCCCAAGAATTATAATATTGGTCTGTCTGTGACCTGGTAAAGTGGATGTATTGGCCAACACACCCAGCCGGAAGACCTGTTATTGTAATATCTTGATTGAAGAAGTTGGCCAGCTCCCCATAAGGACTTCGTAGGGTTTACTCCCTAGTTGTGCCTTATGATTTTTATGTTCCCGAAGTCCGACCTTTTACTTGATGTTCTAGATATCAAACCATTTCTATGAATGGTTTACGCTAGCACATCAAGGAGAACATTAGAAGCGGAGTGCTAAATGTCTCTCGGTCGATCATCCAGATTTTGTTTCCTTGGCCCCGCCAAGGTGATTCTGAGAAGGTGTTATCTTCCTTTGCATCTGCATCTTCCACCGGTATTCATCATGTTAGTACGTTGTGTTGCCAAGATCCTTGACACGGATATTGGTAAAACCTTGATGAATATGGAAATGCCTAAGTTCTTGAGAGCATGCACAAGCGCTAGGTGTTAGCACCGGCACTAACTGGGATTGATCCCAGTTTTCTTTGGTTAGGCTATAACTTTTCAAACAGTGGACCCACTCTCTATTGTTGAGCTTCTCCCAGTTACTAAAATCATCCCTTGTGTTGTTTTCAACAAGTTAATCCACATCATCCATACTAGTCCGAGTATGCCATTCTACCGACCTCCTCCAAACGATCGCTCGAAAATTGCCTTAGGCTGGTATAAAGATTTTCGATGATCTCTGAATCAAAGGTAATTCTTTTCGCCACTTAAAGGATATTCCTACGAGTCACCTTCCCTAAGGTGCCCCGTTATGGTATCATGGCAACTCAACTCCTCGCTACGTTGACAACCGTTCACCACCATCTTAAGTGTGGAATTGTTGTCTACCTAGTGAACCCTCATCATCTGTTCCATTCCATCCCTCTAGATGTGTGCTTCATGTCTCAGCTCAAGAGATGTTGCTATGTCTCATTCCGGGAGTTGATCCTGAGTTGTTCGATCTCCGAGAAGATCGATCTTTATAGAGTTTTCCCTTCCCTTTCTTTGTCATATTGGCTAAAGTTCTTAGAGCAAGGCATAGAGACAATGATGGTGAACGAATCAACGTTCTTATGAAGTGCAACCTGGATCACGAAGATTGTGTAGTTTTGTGTCCCCTCTGTCTTCTTACCTCACGTCTTGAATCTCGGGACGACATTCTTGTTTAGTGGGGGTGAGTTGTCACAGCCCTAGAGTTTGTTTGCAAGTAGTTGCATAAGCATCCATGCATCATGTCTAAATTTCTTTGAAAGTTGAAATGGGGATTGTTGAAACCCTAGCACCAAATGAATTCAACTAGGTTCAATAAAAATATCTTCAATGAACCCAAATGCCCTTTAGAAAAGTTCATGATTTTTGTTAAAGGTGAAAACCTCTGCCAAAAATGATGCACATATTTCTAGGCCATTCTAGATTTTTGAATTAAATCTTATTGTATTTGACTTTGGGCATTTAAATACTATAAATAATTTAAATGTTCAAATAATGTTGGAACTATTTTTGGGCCACTAAAATAATTCAGCAAGTGTCCATGAATATTTTCAGGATTTTAGGTAATGCCTTGGTATTTTTCCTAAGCTCAAAACAGAGGCAAATAATTAGAAAACAAAAACAAATTAGAAAACAGAACAGAGGGAGAGCCTACCTGACCTTACCTGAAGTCAGCACAGTAGCACAGGCCCAGCCCACCACCGCAGCTCCTCCTGTCGTCTTCCTCATCGGACAGAAGGACGAGCGCGTGCCCGACGCCCACACGCCCATGCCCAGGCCACCTCCTCCCTCCCTGCCTGCCTGGTTCCTCTTGGAAGACTCTAGACAAGCGCCACGCAGCCCCTCGATCCTCTCTCACTCTCCCTGGATCCCTGCTTCTCCTCTGCTCTCTCCCGCAGCACCACCGACACGCCACGATCGCCGCCGACGCCGATTGCCGCAGCCACCGTGCTCCCCTCACCTCGCTGACGCGCCAAGAATCCCTGTCTCGTCCCCCTCTTCCTCCTCACCAAGACAGAAGGTGCCGGGAAGCCAAGGATGCCGCCAGCTCCGCCGTTCCCCTCCTCGGCCACCGAGGATTGCCGCCGCCGTACATCACCGTCCAGCCTTCTCCGAGCCCGCGTCGACGCCCTCTACAACCACTATGAGCTCCCGAGTCAGAAACCCCTCTCCCCCGAGCTCGTTACGCCCTGTAGCCGTCGCCCCCTTGCCGACCAAATCGCGCTGCCGCCTGAGCTCCTCACCGCCGTGGCCACGCCCACTGGAGCTCGAAACTGAGCGCGTCACCGCGCTCAGCGTGTCACCACGGGACCGGAGCAACCATCCGTCGCTCCTTTCGTGCCCTGCAACATCGGAACGGTCGACATCCGAACTCCGGCCGCCGTGGACGTGCTTGCCGTCGTCGTCTCCGGCCACCCCAGCACCTGCCACCACCACTGTTGGGCGCGCGTGGGCGTTCCAGCGAGCCCAACCCTACCTCTTCTCGTCGCCGGAATCGCCGGGACGAGCGACGCCGCCGCGTCTGTGTGCCACCGGCGGTTAGCCGCCGACGTGGGCATCATTGGTGGCTAATGGCCCACTAACTAACCCCTCCTGTGACACCGACAGCTGGGCCCCGCGCCTAATTAACTCCGGGTTAATTTTTTGTTTAGATTAGTTTAATAACACAGGACCCACCAGTCAGAGTTGACTGTGCTGACGTGTCCGTTGACCCGACCCCACCTGTCAGTGTCACTAAACAACACTGGGTCACTGACCAGTGGGCCCTACTGGTCAGTTTGACCTGGACCGGCCCTGTTGACTGCTGACATCACAATGACGTCATGCTGACGCAGTAACTCTTCTGGATTATAAATAAATCTTAAATGGTTTATTTATTTCAGAAAATGTTATAAACTTCTAAAAATCATATAAAATCAACCGTAACTCAGAATGAAATAAATTATATATGAAAAATGATCAGAAAAATCCAATCTATCCATATGTACCATTTTCATGCATGTTAGAACAACTTATGACTACTGTTTAGGACAATTCAATTAAATGGCATATAATAAATCACATGTGGAGTTTGAATTTGAATCTTTGATTCAAACCAACTTCATTTAATCTGGTTTTAGTTCCATCAGCTCAAATCATAGCATATTGCCATATCATGATCATGCATCATATTATTGCATTGCATTGATTGTGTTCTTCCTTGTTTGCCGGTATTTGTCCCCTCTCAATAGACGTGTACTGACGATGTGATTGATGACATCGATGAAGAACTATACTATCTTCAGAAGTGCCAGGCAAGCAAAACCCCCTTGTCAGATACAATCCCATTCTCTCGCTCCTGCTCTCTTTTACAGCATTAGAACTACAATGATTCATCTGTTACTTGTTGCGGTAGTTGAACCCCTTTTCTCTGCATGACATGTCATTGCCATAGTAAATAGATGAAACCCACTAGCATGAGTAGGAGTTGTTTGAGCCCTGATGTGCCTACTCATTCATGCTTGATTGTCATGCCTGCTACTGCTTAGAGTTGAGTCAGGTCTGATTCATCGGGGATGAATCGGAGGTGTGTGAGCATGTCCTACTATTGAGAGCTAAGTGTGTGAACACGATTTGGTAAAGGTAGCGGTGAGAGGCCATGTAGGAGTACATGGTGGGTTGTCTCATTGAAGCCGTCCTCAGGAACTGAGTTCTGTGTTTGTGGTCCATGAACAGTTACTACCACACATTGGGCTCCGGGCACTCCAAGCTCTCTCGACTTATTAATCAACCTGATCTCTGTCCAGGAGTTGCAACTAGTTTCTGGTGTTTGTAGGTAGTGTTAGTAGTCTACCAAGTGGCACCCAGTACAGGTGGGCTTGGGACAGACCAGGCACCATGGCACGGTGTACCAAGCGTAGATCCACCCGTCGAGGTGGGCTTGGGAACCCTGCTCACATTGTTTGGGTCCGTGAGCGACACCCCGGCCGGATCTCCTTGCGGATGGAACCCGAATAGGCGATAAACCTGGACGAGAGACTTGTGTGGTTAGTCAGGTCGTGGCCGACACCCTTGCTGGGCTTCCGCTTGAAGGTTGCCGAGTACATGTCGTGTAATCGGCGATAAGTGGTGAGAGTTGTGTGAAGAAGTACACCCCTGGAGGGTTAACATTATCTATTCGAATAGCCGTGTCCGAGGTAAAGGACTTCTGGGTTGCCTGTACAGTTCATAGACAAGTGAAAGTGGATACCCTAAAATACACAAGATAAGCGTGAGTGTTATGGATGGCGTTCTTGTAGGGAGACGGGAGCGGATCCATAGTGGTGTATTGATATGGTGAATATGTGGACTCGTGTGCGCCACCTCAAAAGAGTTACTTGAAGTCGTAGTTCAGGATAGCCACCGAGTCAAAGCTGGCTTGCTGTAGTTAAACCCCACCATCCCCTTTGTTGACAATGATGCATATGTAGTTAGTTCTGATGTAAGTCTTGCTGGGTACATTTGTACTCACGTTTGCCTATTTTATGTTTTTGCAGAGAGACTTCAGTGTCACTAGTAGTTCTGCTTGGACTTCGACATTTAGCTTGTTACCTCACCTACGATCTTGTGCCCTCGGCAGGATCTGGTAGATAGTCAGGCTTTTCAGCCTTTTTCATTTATAGATGTCTGTACTCAGACATGTTAAGCTTCCGCTTGTGCTTTGACTTGTATGTTCTAAGTGTTGGGTCGTGAGACCCATGTTTGTAATATCTCGCTCCTAGGAGCCTATTGAATAAAATAATTGAGTTGTAGAGTCATGTTGTGATGCCATGTTGTATTTGCACATATCGAGCATATTGTGTGTATGTTATTGAAATGCTTGGTATGTGTGGGATCTGACTATCTAGTTGTTTATCCTTAGTAGCCTCTCTTACCGGGAAATGTCTCCTAGTGCTTCCACTGAGCCATGGTAGCTTGCTACTGCTCCGGAACACTTACGCTGGCCGGCATGTGTCCTTCCTCGTTCCTATGTCTGTCCCTTCGGGGAAATGGCACGCGATGAATACCGGAGTCCTATTAGCCCGCTACAGCCCGGTTCACGGGAGTCCTGCTAGCCCAGTGCTACAGCCTGGATTCACTCGCTGATGACCGAAACGTTCGATGCTGGGTCATGGATGCCTGTCCCTGTAAGTTTGTGCCACTTTGGGTTTACGACTAGCCATGTCAGCCCGGGCTCCTTATCATATGGATGCTAGCAACACTATCATATACGTGTGCCAAAAGGCGCAAACGGTCCTGGGCAAATGTAAGAAGACACCCGTGGGGATACCGTGCGTGAGGCCGCAAAGTGATATGAGGTGTTACATGCTAGATCGATGTGGCATTGAGTCGGGGTCCTGACAACCTGTGTTTTTTCCTCTTTTACAGATGGCCATCACACTATACCCTTCAAGGACACTTCACAACGGAGAAAACGGCGCAGACGTGCAGCAGGGCCCCGCATTAAGGTTTCTTTTTTAGATTAAGACCATGTGTAAACCTTTTTATCTCTTTTTGTTTTATACTTTCCTGGCATGTAAAATGTCCAAGAAAGATATCGGCATTACCTGTAAATATACGACTCGCCATACTAAAGTGGATATTATAGAAGCAGCTTGGTTCGTATTGCATTTTGAGATTTATGCTCTTACCACCTGCGTTCTTTCCCCACGTCGGATTGCCATATGTGACTTGATACCAGGGTCTATTACTAGGGGTTGTATTCCGCCCGGTATATATTGAAAATTCCAAACACCTGTAGGGAGTGTTCGGCATCGTGAGTTTCGCCTTATATGCATCAGCTCCGAATCATGTCTTTGGTCAATAGTTGGGTTGCCCGGCTCATGTGCTTACTACCTTACGTTCTGCTATATCGACTAGGGTAGTAAAGGGAGAACTACTGCGATTGTTTCATGGCTCGTCTGGATGAGCACCTCAGTAGAGAAAGCCGAAAACTGACTGTCATGATGCGGCGAGAGCTGGTCAACCACTCAATGACTCATCAGAATCTTCACGATTCCCTCCGTATTAAACGAAGGACCATTATTCTGGTCACGTATGTAAACGCGCCATATTTGGATAAACGCGAACATACCAGGGGCTAGATCATAGACCCACCCTCAAACTCCTATGACTAAGTGAAAGTGTTAAAGCCCTATAGTCCGATTGCCTCGTTCACCGCACTAACACCTCCTTAACGGACCAAGACGTTGGGTCAAGTGTGATCAAGTGCTTTTCTGAACACCCCCGTGTTATACGCGAGGGGGCTAAAGCCGACGACTGGCAAACTTTCAAATTATATATATATATATATATATATATATATATATATATATATATATATATATATAAACGGCCGCACAGGAGGCACCAAAACTTTTCGGGCAAAAGTATAAAAACATAGCCTTAAAACATATAATAACATTGTTTTTACAATTTCAGTACACTTCACTCGAACATAATATCTTTCGAGCACTGACCCTCTATCAAGTGGGCACCTTCTAGGACATCCTCAAATTAATGTTCTGGCATGTTAGGGTCCTTGCCTTTGGGTGGACTCTGCTCTGCAATATCGGTGGCCTTCATCTTCGCCCAATACGACTTGACACGGGCAAGGGCCATCCGTGCACCTTCTATGCATGTTGACCGCTTAACAGCGTTGATACACAACACCGCATCAACAATTTGCCGCACCAAACTGAAATAACTATTCGGAATTGGCTCAGTCGGCCACAGCCGGACTATGACATCCTTCATGGCAGTTCCGGACATCTTGTGGAGCTCGGCCCACTGGGCCATCTATTCATTCAATAGTGGACGCTTTGGCATGTCCTTCTTGCGCGTGGAAAAACTAATTCACATCGGCAACACTCTTCGGCAGGTCCAAAAAGGCGTCTGGAGAACTCCACAGTTGATTAAGCGGGGCATACTTCGGATCGCCGAACTTAGTTTGCAATAAAAAGGGCTTACCAGCCACGATCTCCCCAGCTTGTCAGATCTCCTCCCGAGCTGCTCTAGGCTCAGACTGGGCTTCCCTCGCCTCTTCTAAGGCCTTGTCAAGATCGGCCGCTTTGGCTTTGTTATCTTTCTCAAGAACTTGGCATCGGCTAGTGGCATCCTTCAGCTCAAGTGCCAGAGTAGATATTCTCTCCTTGCAATGAGGTCGAGCGGTCTGCTCAACTTTTAATTCGGCGGCTACCTTTTGGGCAGCCGCATTACTCATTTTGGCTTGCTCCTTGGCCCGGGCAAGTTCAGCCCGAAGGGTCTCAACTGCGGTGGCACTATCTGTAGTTATGCATATACAAATTCTCAGTATCACGCTCATTTCATAATACTAGCATGTACTGAGTGCCCCAAAGACATACCTTGTGCCTCGTCGAGCCGCCTATTAATAAGCATGATGTCATCATACGCTACATCAACTTTCTGCTTCAGATGTGCTACCTCTATAGCTTGGGCAGTTGCCACGGATGTAACAGCATGTGTTTCAATTAGTCAGGTCATTTCCTGGGCATATATTTTTGATCCTCTGATCGCCTCCCTTTGGATGGCAACAAGAGTCTCGGGGGCTACTACCTATACACAGGTGCAATTTGCATTTATAACATAACTAAAATGACCTGACTAAAGGCTTCATTCAATCCGCTTTTCGCGGACCGAACTCTTTCAACCACCGTACACATCAAGGTACGATGTTCCTCTGGGACGGACGCATTTTGCAATATATCCATCAATGTATTCGGCGTCTCCGGATCCGGAACAGGTTGCGTCATCCCTCGGAACTTCGATAGTCTGGGACTTTTGTTGCTGGTCCCCGTGAGGGCCACACACCCCGGACCCTAGGCGGCTGAAGCGTTACCTTCGGGCCCGGTCTTCACTGCCCCTCGCACCACTCGTTGATCGGGAAAGATCCTCCGGGACGACACCTCGGTGTCGTCTGCCTTATCAGGCAGGGAGATCTGTGGAGGCGTCTCGCTCTCCATCATCTCTAGAAGAAGATCCCTCGAAGAGGAGGACTATTGAGGAGGGATGCATACCGGACTGCAAACATATATTTTAAATGTTACCCTCACAGCCAGGAAAGAATGGGATATGTTCAAAACACCCTGGTTCACTTATGATTCGGCTAAGGGCCTATCTTTGCGGAGTGACTGCATGTCAACGTCACCCCCTGTTTTTGAGTGTTCACATGATTAGGCTACTGTAGAAATCATTTTTTATTGTTTTTGTTTCAATAAAGTGGCAAGTAAAGCCTTTGGGATCATGTTGGGTGATAGTTGATTTGATCTTGCTGAAAAACAGAAACTTTTGCGCTCACGAAAATAACTCTCATTTTTAACAGAAGAGTGATTTTGAGTTGGTTCTTTTTGCTGAAGATTAATATACAAATTTCTCACGTGGTCATATTTGTTTCATAATTTTTGGAGTAGCATAAGTATGGTTTGAGTACAGATTACTACAGACTGTTCTGTTTTTAACAGATTCTGTTTTCAATGCATAGTTTGCTTGTTTCCTTGTTTCTATGGCTTATATTGCTCAATATAAATTGTGTAAATGATATGCTACAGTAGGCATTGTTTGGAAACAAGTATGAATCTTGTCTTTGACAGTACCAAAAGTGAAATGGTTTGCTCTTTATCATACTAACCTATCTCACAAGGTTGGATGAGTTTTCAAGTTTTGTGTGATTGAAGTTTTCAAGTTTTGGGTGAGATGTTGATATGAGGAGAATAAGGAGTGACAAGACCCTAAGCTTGGGGATTACCAAGGCACCCCAAGGTAATATTCAAGGAATATCCAAGCAACTAAGCTTGGGGATGCCCCGGGTGGCATCACCTCTTTCGTCTCCAACATTATCGGTAACCTCACTTGGAGCTATGTTTTCATTCGTCACATGATATGTGTTTTGCTTTGAGCGTCAATTTATTTTGCTAGGATTTTCTTGCTGTTATTTATAATAATGTTTTGCATCTTTTATTTCAATAAAAGTGGCAATGATAGCCTTTGCCATGCTTATTTTCCAAGTATACATGTTGCTGTTTCAAAACAGAAAGTTTATCGCTGTTGCAAAAATTCCCTAGAAAAGTCAGAATATGATAGCAAAATAAGATCTGATAAATTTTCTTCAGTATGTAGTTCGTTTCATAATTTTTGGAGTTAGGGAAGTATGATGAATCTTTCATTCTTTACGGACTATACTGTTTTGGAAGATTGCTGTTATTTTTGTATATGTTTGCTTGTTTGATGATTCTATTTGAGGATAGGACTATTGAATATGCAGAGGCATTTAGTATGCAATGTTGAATAATAATTTGAGAAATTTGCTACATTAGAGGATGATAAGGTTTTGCATTTATTTATACTAATTTATCTCACAGGTTGTTGTTGAGTTTTGTGTGGATGAAGCTTTTGAGATTTAGGGAAACCGTGATATGAGAAGAATTAAGGAGACACAAAAGCTCAAGCTTGGATATGCCCAAGGCATCCCAAGTTAATATTCAAATAAGTAAAAAGCATCTAAGCTTGGGGATGCCCCGGTAGGCATCCCACCTTTCTTCTTCAACAATTATCGGTGAGTATCGGTTGAGCCTAAGTTCTTGCTTCTTCACATGAGTTATGCTATTCTTGGAATGTCATTTTGTTTTGTTTTGCTTCCTGTTTTAATAAAATAATTAGACCTGAAAGTTTTTAAATAAAATGATTTGTGCTATTCTAGGTAAGCGGCATTCACATCCCGTCAACGAAGCCCTTTTTTTATGGAATTGCTCTAGTGCTTCACTTATATCCTATGAGTAAATTGTTGAGTGAATCACTACAAAAAAATACACTTCCGTGATGATACATGTCTGTCACAGTAGGTCGCGTTTTTTGTCATGCATGTACATCCATGACGATTTTATGACAGAATCAAGATAGTCATACCTGTGCTGTCGTAGAAGTGTTCCATGACATTACCAAAATTATCATCACGGAAGTGTCCACTTCCATGACGATAAATCGCGCGTCACAGAAGTGCTTTCGTCAAGGGTGACCGACATGTGGCATCCACCGTAACGGAACACCGTTAAGCTATTGGGTCAGATTTTGGATCCGATAACCCGTTAATAGCCCCGCCCAGTAGGAAATTTCCACGTGTAAAATTCTGATTGGCCGAAGGGAACACCTGTCAGCTCGTCAGTGGGCCAGATGTCGCCCGTCCATTGGAGGAGACATGCCTATGATACGTCGACATGTGGCTGGGCCCAACAGAGGCCCATATAGGTTAAAAAGGTCGGCCCAGTCAAAGGCCCGTAGTACTTAATCAGGTACTAGTAGGCCAGCCCAATAATGGCCTGCTTAATAAAGGCCCATTTACGGCCTGAATCCAGATCTGGCCCGTTAATTTTTCGCCCAATATTTGGGCCCATTTACGGCCCGAAGCCAGATCTGGCCCTTGAATTGTTCGCCCAATATTTGGGCCCATTTGTGGGCCAAAGCCAGATCTGGCCCGTTAATTGTTCGCCGAATATTTGGGCCCAACTACAGCCTAGTGACTTTCGGCCTATTAGAGGCCTGATGTAGACATGGGCCCATTTCAGCCCGGTGTGACTTTTGGCCTGGGAATGCCCGTGCTGCCCATGGGCCATATATGGTCCGACGGGACATCAGGCCCACTAACGGCCCGTGCTAAAGGTGGCAACAGTTAAGCCCAACGTGACTTTGGGCCTGTTAAAGGCCTGTCATATAATTCGGCATGTTGATGCCTGTACTAAGCTTTCGGCCTCTTAAAGGCCCGTGATATCAATGAGCCAACTAAGGCCCGAGATATGTTTCGGCCTGGTAACGGCCCGTGAGCTAACTGGGCCCAAAAAGGCCTGGTCTACATTTCGGCCTGCTGAACTCCCGTCGACGACTAGTGAAAATTGAGGCCCAACATTCATTTTGGCCTGCTAAAGGCCCGTGGTTTCATCTCGGTCGTAACAGGCCAGTGCAATATTCAGCCTGTTAATGACCCAACGCTACCTGGGCCAAACTAAGCGCTGGGTCGACAAAAGGCCCAACTAATATATAGGCCGGTGTAAGTTTGGGCCTGGCGCAATGTGTGAAGACCCCAATCATTCGGGCCCAAGAAAGACGCAGGCCAGCCCAATTGTGGCCCGCTAAAAACCTGGCCCATTAGAGTCAAATGTTTCGGCCCGGTCGACTACATCTGATTTTTTTTCAGATAGCGAATGATGGCAGTAACTAGTAGGAATTAAGAACAAACCTACTCTATACAAAAAATAAATCACAGCATAGTAACTAAGAATAAACCTACACTATACAATAAAGGATTTAACGTATATTACATCCACTGGTCATCGAAGTTCGCCACCAGTGATCATAAAGCGCAACGAAGAAGCAGATTACAAAAACTGGGCACCATTGCAGCGTAACAAAATAATATTGAACCGAGACCACTTCCAAGACAGTTCAAGAAAGGTTAGCCTTGTGGGGGAACTGCTGCGCAAGCTGCTGAGCAAGGCTGTGAGACCGGCCTAGCATGTCGGTCATAGCTTCCAGGTGTAGCTGTTTAGTGATGAGGTTCTCATTGGTGTTCTCCGCAATCTTTCTTAGAGATAGGACTTCAAGTCGAAGTTGAGTTCAAGAATGCCTTTCTACTAGAACTTGGGACTGAAGAAGTCAAACTGATTCAGACATCAAATTATGTGAGCTTGTCTGACTGTTAGTCTCAAGTAACTTGAACACTGCATCAAGACAAGACTTTGGGGTTGTCTCGCTATCTTCAATATGTTTTGCCTTCTTTGCTGCAATATATGTTGGGTTTATCTCACAGCCTTCAGCAGACTTGTGCATGCCATTAGGCATATCACCCTGAAACAAGGCAGAGAGATGACAGGTTTTGCACGTGTATAAACAAAGATGATAATTGTGCTGTCAATTCTATCCAATTTCAAATTAGAAAATAAAGAGTAAGTTCAAAATATTAATAGCATAATTTGGCATTATTGATAATGCGGGGAGCTTCACCACACTAATGGATTACCATGTCAACATAACAAGCATAGATGAGGGGCAAACAAAATCATTGTATCTATTTTGGATAATGTGCATGGCATGTTGTTCATATCATCAGCCACATCAGTAAGATAAAACAGGAGATGACAAGGTGCAAACGTGGGCTGCTTCACCACACACTGGATTATAGATCCACAAAAACAAGCATACATATAGGGAGTATTAAGTAATGTGCATGGTATGAATAAGGAATTTGGTTTTACAAGTAAAACTTAGAACTTACGGTTCTTGCGAACATGCATTTTGGTAGAAACAGCAAACTAAACAGCAGTAAATGATAGGGAGTATGAGCAAATTAAACAGTAGTTGAGGATAAAGGCTTTAGAAGGACTGACTTACATTAACAGTTAACACCGGCTTTATAATGCCCTTCACCATGTCAAGGGAAGGATAACTCAAGAATTTCAGCACAGAATCTTCTTCATAAGCATTGCCTATACTCTACATTTTGTAGAGAGTAATTATAGATATGATAATACTGGAAGGGATAGAGGATAAATGAAGATAAGATGCAGATTGATGCTACATAATCAACTACCAATCCCTGGAAGTACAAGCGTTACATGACAAAATGTACTGACAAGAGCAATGGGCTACACTTCTGCACTGGCATTGTCTGTGTATTCTACTTGTTGGTAAGATAAATATAGATCTGATCTTTTTTAGTAAATGGTGGGCGAGGGAGATAAGATGCAGAATGCTACAAAATGAACCAATCCCTCTTCCCATAATACAAGAGTGTTTTGAACACTGGTGTACTGTACAAAACATTCTTATATTATGGGACGGAGGGAGTAGTTGTTAATGTAAGTACAGTGATAGACCACGTTCAGTCCTTACAAGAGGACTGCAGAGCTAAACCTCTTCAAAAGCATTGGGTTCATTCTAAATTTATGTAAGAGTCTGTACGGATCTTATAATGTCCACCAAATGGACGATTACGAGGCTAACATGTGCAGTGATGCTACATAATCAAACAGCTATGAAAGTAAGTATGGTCATACAGGGCAAGAGGTACTCACAAGAGCAATGTAGTGTGCAGTATAGTTGCGAGATTATGTGGTCCCTTGAGAATGAATGAGACATTAAGGCAAATGCAGAAATGTAGTTCAAATTGTGATGTGATATCATAGACAGTACCTTACGCTGTAGCCGAGACCAATGTGTAACAAGATTATTCCAGTCACTGTCGGATAAATGTAGCACCAGAGACTTTATAGAAACTTCGTTCAGAGGCTTGCCATTGAAGTGCGCTTGCCTCAGGTAGGAACGATACTTCATCAACGAGTGCTTGAAAAGCGCAACCAACCCTTGCTCGTCATCACAATCCAGTTTGCTCCTCGCCTATTTAAAAGAATGAAATCTTGTGTCTTCTGTCAGCAGAAACATATGCAGTAATAATGACCATGAATAACATTAGTACATTACTTACGCGTAAGTTGCGGAGGAAGACTGGAAATTGTACTGTGTCCGCGGTATAATCTTTCCATGAAGGAAAGATGCGCACAAAGTTCCTGACAACAACATAAGCTTCATCTTCTAAACTAGGAAGAAATGGAACAGGGGTCCTATTTTCTGCAATTGGGGCTCTCTCTGGTTCGAAAAGGGATTTGGCAACTGGATTTGGTGTAATCTTTGCTGGAATGGGGGTTTTGCGCCGTACAGCTGGTGCTATGTTAACTGGCATAATCATACTATTTGCTGTAGTTGGGGTCTGCTGAGTTGGGGCATCAGAAATGTAACACCCACGATGCAGCTATATCTCTCACGTGTCGAGGCACGACTTAGAGGCATAACCGCATGGTGGTTTTGTCGCAAGAAGGGTCATCTTCACACAATCCCATGTAATGAACAAGAATGGGATAAAGAGTTGGCTTACAATCGCCACTTCACTCAATGAACATATAACTCAAACATCATTCAGAGCACACACATAGTCCGACTATGGACGAAGCCAAAAGAAAAGAAGATAACCCAACTGCTAGATCCCCGATCGTGCCAACTAGGCTCCACTACTGATCAACATGAAACGAAACATAGCAACGACCAAGATCTTCGTTGAGCTCCCATCTAAGCTCGGTTGCATCACCTGCACTGGTATCATCGGCACCTGCAACTGTTGGTAGTATCTGGTGAGTCACGAGGACCCAGCAATCTCAAAACCCGCGAGATCAAGACTATTTAAGCTTATGGGTAGGAAGTGGTAATGAGGTGGAGTTGCAGCAAGCACTAAGCAAATATGGTGGCTAACATACACAAATAAGAGAGAGAAGAGAAGCAACGGAATGATCGAGAAGCTAGAAATGATCCTAAAACTACTTACGCACAATCATAACACAAAGACCGTGTTCACTTCCCGGACTCCGCCGAAAAGAGACCATCACGGCTACACATGCGGTTGATGTGTTTTAATTAAGTCAAATGTCAAGTTCTCTACAACCGGATATTAACAAATTCCCATCTGCCACATAACCGCGGGCACGGCTTTCGAAAGATAATACCCTGCAGGGGTGTCCCAACTTAGCCCATCACAAGCTCTCACGGTCAACGAAGGATATTCCTTCTCCCGGGAAGACCCAATCAGTCTTAGAATCCTGGTTACAAGACATTTCGACAATGGTAAAAAAAGACCAGCAAGACCGCCCGACTATGCCGACAAATCCCGATAGGAGCTGCACATATCTCGTTCTCAGGGCACACCAGATCAGACATCCTACGAGTAAAACCAGACCTCAAGTTTCCCTGAGGTGGCCCCGCGGTCTACTCGGTTCGGACCAACACTTAGAGAAGCACTGGCCCGGGGGGTTTAAAATAAAGATGACCCTTGGGTTGGCCTGCCCAAGGGAAAGTTAGTAGGTTGTTAGGCAAATGTAAAACCAATGTTCGGCCTTGCTGGAGGAGTTTTATTCAAAGCGAACCATCAAGGGGGTCCCATAAATCACCCAACCGCGTGAGAAACGCAAAATCAAGGAACATAACATCGGTATGACGAAAACTAAGGCGGCAAGAGTGGAACAAAACACCAGGCATAAGGCCGAGCCTTCCACCCTTTACCAAGTATATAGATGCATTAATTAAATAAGAGATATTGAGATATCCCAAAATGATCCTGTTCCAACATGGAGCAATCTTCAACTTCGCCTGCAACTAACAACGCTGTAAGAGGGGCTGAGCAAAAGCGGTAACTTAGCCAAACAACGGTTTGCTAGGAAAGGTGGGTTAGAGGCTTGACATGGCAATATGGGAGGCATGGTGAACAAGTGATAGGTAACGCGACATAGCGATAGAACGAAGCAACTAGCAAGCAAAGATAGAAGTGATATTGAGGGTAATGGTCATCTTGCCTGAAATCCCGCTAGGAAGAAGACCGAATCCAAGAAGACGAACCAATGTAGTCGAACGGATCCTCACAATCACAACGTTACCGGAACTAAGAAGCAACACCGGAAAGAAGCAAACAACATAGTAAACAACCATCACATAACCATGGCATGATGCACAATCAAGTATGATGCATGTCCAGTTTAAATAGGCATGGCATGGCAAAGTGCAACAAACAATACTACAAGTTAAGTGGAGCTCAATATGCAACGAGTTGCATATTGACGAAACACCACATCAATTATTTAGTTCTCTCTCTCAGTTATGTACCCAACAACATTAAATGTTATTAAACATGGCAAGAGGTGAAACATAAGTAAACTAATTATTTAGGCAAGTTTTAATGAGGCCGGAAACAACAAACAACAATTCCGGAAAATCCTTATATGCAATACGTTGTATTCGGTATTGTTCTGTCCTAAAGCATTTTTAATGTTTTTAAACAGGAAATAAAGTGCACCATGTTAATCTATGCATTTTTTCACCCGATTTACATATAAAGTTTATTAAAATGGGAGCTACGATTATTTAGTTATGAAATAAATCATTTTGGCATGTCATTTGAGCAAATTTAAACAAATAGCATTTTAAACATTTCAAACATAGATGAAAGTAGCAGATTATGAAACTAGATAAAATTCTAAGCATTTTACATATATAAATTATTTTAATCCGATGCACGGTTGTGGAGTTATTAAATGCCTGAACATGAGGGACTTTTCTGTAAAATAGCAACTCTCTGGATCTGGCAAAATCGCTGGACAGAAAAAAAACAGGTTATGGGCCGAAACAGATTGGCCCAACAATGCACAGGGCAACAGTAGCTGGGCTGAGGCTCACCAGAGGGACTTGGGCCAGCGGATCTGGTGGGCTGGGGTGGCCGAAGGGGCGCGGCTGGGCCTGATCTGGAGATAACGACGCGGTCAAACCGAGCGGGAGGCTGGGCACGTTGTCCAGACGAAGCAGGGGACAAAGGGGAAGCAGAGGCGTGAGACTGTGATGGCACTGGTGGCCTCCGGCGAGCTGAGGAGGTCCGGCGGTCGAGAGGCGTGCGGGGTGGTCGGTTCCAGACGTGGGGGTTCAGTTCAGGGCAACGGAGGACGGAACCAGCGAACGGAGCGGAGCTCCATGCTTCGGGCGCCATGGACGAGCTCCATGCATCGTTCCTGTAACCCACAACAGAGAGAGAGGGCTGGAGAGATTAGGGAGAGCAAGGAGATGAATAAAAGAGAGGGGGGGAGGAAGGAGAGCGGGACGGCCTGGTCGCCGGCAGCTCGAACCGGTGGCCGGATGGCGGGGCACGGATGCCCGAGGAGCTCCTAGACAAAGGCTCGGGTGGCTGCAGGCGCGAACGAGCTAGAGGCTCGCAGGGCCTTGGGCACTTGGGAAGGGTGCTGGCGCGGTGAGAAGCTTGGGCAGGGGAAGGCATCCATGGGGATCGGGAGGATCTCGGGCGTAGAGAGCGTCTGGCTCTAGATCGATGCGAGGAAGGGGCGGCCTTGGTGGTGGTTGCAGGAGGGAGGTGGTTGGCTGGTTGGATCGATGGAGGGATTGGGTGGATCGGGATGGATCTCGAGGAAGGAGAGGAGTGGATGACTGGCGGCGGCGCGATGGGACAAGGGGCTAGATATAAGGGTTGTTGCCTAGGGATTGGTCTATATATCCAAAATGAGGGCGATCGGACCCTCCGATTTTAATCAGATGGTCAAGAATAAAATGCTAGGAGAGTCCAACAAAGAAACGAAGATATTTTAGAGATGATTGGGGATGATCTGAATCCAGCGGTCATGACCGAGCGGTTCGGGTTCGGGACAAATTTCGGACGCGCGCAAGAGGGGGTCGGTGGCGTGCAGAGAGGTTAGGTGGTCTCGCAAGAGGGAATCGAAAACACGGTTGGTCTCGAAACGATAAACGAACACAAGAGGGGAACGCGGCAACTACGAACGGATGCAAGTTTTAAGAAAAGAATGCTGATGCAATGCGCATGATGCTATGAGATGAGATGCATGACATGAACAAAATGCAAAACAAAAGACAAAAACCCAACGACGAAGAAAATAATATATCACATAGCCGGAAATGGCAAGAGTTGGAGTTTTAATTATGGAAAGTTACATCCGGGGTGTTACAACACTCCACCACTACAAGAGGATCTCGTCCCAAGATCTAGGATGGCACCGGAGAGAAACAGAAGAGGAAGAGAAGAGGTAAAACTAAGTTGCTTCTTTGACAAATGAGTGAAACCAAAGAACCTTGAGAGGTTGTAAAGTTGAAGAAAGAACACAACAGAGTTGAACACAATTGAGAGCACTGTGGTAGAAAATAGAAACAAGGAACACCATGTGAGCCTTGGAGGTTGCAAAGCTATGAACGACGAGTACAATGGACAAGAAGGAATTGAAACCACTCTAGTTGAAACGAGATAAACAAGGAACAAGGAAGAACAAATTCGGACAGCACTCCGGTTGAAAAGAAATGCAAGACTTGATAAGATGAAAAGAACTTGAAGAGATTACACTACACTCCGGTTAAATGGGTAAGCACGAAAAGAACACGATCCTCACAATTGGAGATGATGAGTGAAAAGAGCAACATCACAATGCCTCCGGAAGAAAGAATAGAAGATAAATCATTGGAATAATAGATGGAGGAGAAAATGCCAACTTCTGCCACAAATGAGCTTGGAAAGCACCCTTCCAAGAACGTTATAACGGAGTTCTTGGAAAACCAACAACAAAACGAATAAGCTTGTAGTGGGCTTATGGAAAGCTTCTCAAAATCGAGGCGAAAATCTGCCACTACGGAAACAAATAATATTATTGATAACACCAATGAGATGAAAAACTTCTTCCACCAAGATGATAGAGAGATAACTTGGGCCATTGATAATCACCACAATATCAACATTCCTTAGGGGAGGCTTTAGGTGAAATCTATACCAAGATAACTCCAACGAAGAGATTAATGGATTTAAAATACCTCATTCTTGACAACATGGGAATCATGAAACACGAAGGGAAATTATCAAGAATGACATATCACCATCTCTAAAGATAAGGTAGAAACAATTGCACTTTGAAATTCAAGATGAAGAATGCTTGAACGCCTCAGAATAAGACATGTGTTGAACAACATGTTTATTTTAGAGTGAAGCTTGGTGGATCTTAACTTCAAGAGAAATCTTGAATAACAATTGAAGAATGAAAAGAATCCTTGACGAACCACCATGTAGAGCCTCCATGAAGAACTCCGGTAATAAAAGGATGATAAAAAAGAAAAACAAGTTGAAAACACAAGGTGAAGCCTTGCGATGATTTAGAAGGAGCTTCGCGACGAGATAATGCGGAAAACTTGGAACTCCAGAAAAGAAAAGATGAAACACTAGAACCGAGAATTACTTCATCATGAACAATCTCTGGAAGAACAGAATTGAATCACCTCGCGGAAATAAGAATAAGATTTATTGTGTGCTTATCCTTCATCAAATTAAATTGATGACAAGCAAAGGATTTGGCATACTACTTATTCCCATAGAAAGGATTAAGAGAGATATAGCGCAAACTTGAGAATATATTGATGGAACCACCGGTGGAATTTGGAAACAACGAATGAATTAATATGATAAGAAGGAAGTGAAATCTTGAACGAACCACCATAAGAATTGAAAATGAGAGTAGCAAAGGCACAATTCACCGGGAAGAATTGGAAAACGAATGAAGATACTTGAGGGGATTTAGATACATGAGAACGAAGAGATCCTGAGCTGACTAAAGAGTATACTTGAACGATCCACCGGTAAGATTTGGAGAAAGGAAGCAACTCCTGAAATGCGTCGGATGGTTTTCTCACAATCAAAAACAATTATGAGAGGATGGCACTACTAGGGAAAACCCTAGTAGTAGCGCGGGTTTTAAGCCCACTAGTAGCGCCCTCAGCCGCGCTACTAATAAGGCACTACAGCTATTACTTAGCAATAGCATGTGTGACACGCGCTACTGTTAAGACACATAGCGGCAGCACTTGTTCTGTCCCGCGCTGCTGCTAATCTAGCTAGTTGCACCGTCTTTACTAACAATCGCTACTAGAGATTAGGGAGAGCAAGGAGATGAATAAAAGAGAAAGGGGGAGGAAGGAGAGCGGGACGGCCTGGTCGCCAGAAGCTCGAACCGGTGGCCGGATGGCGGGGCACGGATGCCCGAGGAGCTCCTAGACAGGGGCTCGGGCTGCTGCAGGCACAAACGAGCCGGAGGCTCGCAGGGCCTCGGGCGCTCGGAAAGGTTGCTGGCGCGGTGAGGAGCTTGGGCAGGGGAAGGCATCCATGGGGATCGGGAGGAGCGCGGGCACAGAGAGCGTCGGACTCCAAATCGATGCGAGGAAGGGGCGGCCTTGGTGGTGGTTGCAGGAGGGAGGTGTTTGGCTGATTGGATCAATGGAGGGATTGGGTGGATCAGGTTGGATCCTAAGGAAGGAGAGGAGTGGATGACTGGCGGCGGTGCGATGGGACAAGGGGCTAGATTTTAGGGTTGTTGCCTAGGGATTGGTCTATATATCCAAAACGAGGGCGATCAGACCCTACGATTGTAATCGGACGGTCAAGAATAGAATGCTAGGAGAGTCCAACAAATAAACGAAGATATTTTAGAGATGATTGGGGATGTTCTGAATCCAACGATCATGACCGAGCGGTTTGGGTTCGGGACAAATTTCGGACGCGCGCAAGAGGGGGTCGATGGTGTGCAGAGAGGTTAGGTGGTCTGACAAGAGGGAATCGAAAACACGGTTGGTCTCGGAATGGTTAGCGAACACAAGAGGGGAATGCGGAAACTACGAACGGATGCAAGTTTTAAGAAAACAATGTTGATGCAATGCGCATGATGCTATGAGATGAGATGCATGACATGAACAAAATGCAAAACAAAAGACAAAAAACCCAACCACGGAGAAAATAATATATCACATAGCCGGAAATGGCAAGAGTTGGAGTTTTAAATATGGAAAGTTACATCCAGGGTGTTACAAGAAATGATCAGTGTAGTAGGGCTAGAGTCTGCTATAGTTGGGGTGTTTTGTGGGTCAGGTGATATTGCAACTACACCTAATGGGCTATTTGATTTATCAGGTGCTACTACCTTTTCCAAATACTTTGCTTGTGCTCCTCCACGATCAGCAATCGCCCTCTTCCTTTTGAATGTCTGATACACAAGAACAGCATTTGAATGGATAAATATGGTATGATGAGAGATGGAATATGTACTGAAAATGGATAGGCAGGGCGTATTCACATACACGATGTGTAAACTAAGCTAATGGCAGTTCAACAAAGTAGAAGCAATGCAAAGCATCAGTTGCAAGATATGTGCGAGCAATGTAACCTTGGAAAGTTAGAGCAAGTACCTTGATGGGTGAATAAGATAGGGCATCTTCCTCTGACTCCTCCACTAGAGAGCTACATTGACTTAGGTCTCCCTCTAGCTCAGAATCACTGTTAGGATCATATTCTGAGCATGAATCTGTAGGTGGAGAGCGTTTGCATTGCATTGCATCCAGACTTGATTTCAGCCCCTTAATGCCAAGTTTGATAGCCATGGCATTGTTCTACTTTATTCTTTTCATGCGCGCAAGCTCATAATCATTATGATGCTGTTCAGAATCTGAGATTCATGAAAACATAAAAAGTAGTCAGATTATCTATGGAATGCATTGCGGATTCAACTCGGAGAGTGTCTCCCTATAAACCCCTGCATATGCAAAGTTCACCTCCCCAACCGTGCTGACCAGACCACACACAGAAATACAAACCCCGTATGTCTCTATAACAGGCAGGCACACATTTCAAAACTGAAGTAGGAACATTAGAATCATATGAAATTCGTATTTGAACAAATAAACTAAGAAATTATGAGTGGCATAATGTTTAGCTTCAAGGCTGGAGTGTTGGTAGTGCGACACAAAGCAAGTAGGCAGATTGTATTCCATGTAAAAGATCGAAACCTATGTAAAAGTTGGAATGACATTTTCTTTCTATACAATGCAGTGTTCGTTGCCCACACATGATGGAAGAGATCACATAGAGAAATACTATTCACTCATGTCTACGGTTCCAGTATTTAGAAACAGGGTGGTCCACCCTAAAAGAATATTGACAACAAATATGACAAGGCAAGCATAGATGTAGTGAATCAATCATTTACTTGTGAGCTTACTAGGACAAGTATGCAGAATTGTAACTGCAGTAAGAGACCGTCCAAAATCTGAATGAAGGAGTTTGTCTAGCACTTATTGTTTGCAACTAATCAACGTGAATAATTGGATATTATATCGAATGAGTAAGAAAGACAAGTAAAATTGTCAACAAACCTGGCTTGCAGTAGTAATCTGGGTCAATTTCACTACGACCAACAATCCAAACTGACTAGTGTCTGTTCCGAGGGCCGGAATTTTGAAAACCCTATGAACTTTAGAGGTACTAAAGATTACTGAAATACATCTGAACCATTAAGTGTAGGTAGCACTGAGCACACAACAAACCCTAATGACAGTCCTGCCTAATGAGTAATGATTCAATTAGAAAATGGGTGATGAGGAGTGGCTGCTGAGTGTTGAGGACGTATCTCGGGATAAATCGGGTTGGCTTGGTGGGTGCTGCACGCCTGAGCCTTGAACGGACTAGGAAGGTAGGCACAGCAGCGCGACCGGGCAGCGGTGACGCTGTTAGGCGAGCGGCTCCTGGCCTCCTGTTAGTCCGGCGTCTCCTCCTAGAGTCATGCCGTCCGGGGATGGCAAGTCGCCGGTGAGGCAGGCGGCTGGGGGCGAGTAGAGATCAGAAGCGCGCAGCAGAACAGAGGGGAATCGGGGCCTGGGACAACCCAAAATCCCAGGGTGGGCCGGCCCATCGTGGGCACCCTGTAGAGATACACACCCGAGCGGCGAACATGCATTTTTGAAACTAATTTAGGAACATTTAGCTGACCAATTAAACAACTCTATTTTAATAATATCAGATTCGTATTTGAACAACTAAGCTTGTTTAGCTTGATGGGTGGAGCAGTGTTATTATGACACGAAGCACGTATTATGATCGTATAGTGATCATAAAAGGGGGAAACTCTAAGCATATTTTTTAGCAAAAGAGGGTTTCCCCTCCGAGTTCTATTAAAGAAACCACCACGGAACCAACATGATCAATTAAACCCTAAGCATGATCAATTAAACCCTATTATTGCTGTGCCATGGCAGATTTGAAGCTGCAAACCGGAGAAATGATATTTAGCATCCATTGTTTGCTTCGAACTAAGAACTAAATTCTAAGAGCTGAAAAGAAAGTATAGTAACCAAGTTAAGATCTATTTTCTGGTTGGGATCAAAAAGCTGAGGAGATATGAAGTGCCACCTCTCTTGCGGCGCCGTGTAGGCATCAGGGGTGCGATGGCTGTCGGTGGCGTTGAAGTAGATCTGCGACGGTAGACGGGTGCATCGGGGGATAAGTCCCGTTGCGGTGGAAGAGAAGGTCATGTGAGCGGCCCCAGCAAAGAGGATGACCGCGCCGATGAAGCGAGAAGACGCGATGCAAGGCTATTGGTCCGTCACCGTGGATGAGAAATGTCCATCTCTAGCAGTGGACGGCATGGTCTTGGTAGGCGCTCCGGCATGGTGGAGGACGGTGGCAATGGATGTGGTGGAGGACGGCGGTGATGGATGGGGTGGCGGATGGAGGCTGGTGTGGGGATGGGGTGTTCTAGCACGGACGGTGTATGAATTGGAAAATGGAGGGAGAGGTGCGGGGAACCATGTTTTTGGCACGCGCCTGTCTGAAATATGGGAAAGTTACGAACTTAACCCCCATTTAAAATTTGGACGTCTCGTCGGTTGGGGATAGGACGGTAATCTCGCATCTCGCCAATATTTGCCCAGAGCGATTTCGGGCGAGGAGAGGGAGGTTGGCGCCCATGGTGTATGAACGGGGCTGACAGGAAGGGCGGTTGTGTCATGTTTGAGTGAAGTTACAAACCTGCCCCTATTGAAAATAGCCTACATCGATTTCGGCCGAGTCGAGTTTGTTTTACCGCGCACCATGTATGAATGGGGAATGGAGGGAGAAACAGAGGTCTTTCGGATGATCTTGAATCAAATGTGTTTTGCCAACCATGTTTGACACCTACCATGTTGGAATGGGCTCAGAGGCGGTCGTGTCACATCTAATTGAAGTTACTAGCCTACCCCTATTTAGAGCAGTGGAAATCGGGCCGATGGATTGTCCGTGTAATGGGTAGACAGTAATTTCCATCTCCCAAACACTTGGCTTCGGGCAGCCGACGTGGGAGTGGACATTTTGCCGCTTCTTTTGAATTTTGGGACAATAAGCATCCACGTTTACCATGGCAACTAAATTCGAATCCATTTTGTATTCCTATATGAATCTTTATAAATCATTCTATGTGTTTTTATATATCTTCAAAAGGACGACAAAGATGTATTCCACTGTCATATATGAATATGGTTTACAAATGCCGATACTCAAATTCAGAAGCTAGAATCCAGTTTAAGGTGAATTCGAATATTTGGAACACTTCATGTCCAACTCAAATGTCACACGCAGCATAATGTGTTCTCCCATTTAGAAATGTACACAAGGGATGTATCAAGATTCAAATACCGAGTCAATCAACCAAGAATGTACAAAACTAATAGACATATTAACACTTATAGAGTATATGGATCAATAATATCAACTAACATACATAAGCCAGGCCGATGTAATTTTTTTGGCTACAACAGCATCCTTTTTTTAGCCAACATCTTGGCCCTTTCCGATGTGTGCCACTTATGGTCCATCTATACTACTACTATTGTTGAATGCACATTCAGCCCCATTGGCATATTTGTAGGTCTGGCACAGCAATCCAAATGAAATGTCTCCGAGTCTTATCAATTAATCAGACTTGTGCTCAAATAAAATTACAAACCAAAAAATAAAAAAAATTATTACATGATCTCTAAAACAAATGGTTTGATTGATTACATGAACAGACAACACAAAGGTTATTCAACGATGGAAAGAACATTTCACCTATGATTTACCAAGTAGGAATTTAATTTCCTTTTTTCCTTCAGGACCTTAACAATTTGGTCAGTCTCAGCTTGCTTCGTTTTGCAATCCACCAAATATTTAATGGTTGTCTTACTACTGCTTGTGATTGTGCTGTTTGCGTCCTCAACATGTCAACTTCATCTCTAAGTGCAGAAACAGAATCTCTTTCTACCACTAGTTTAGCCTCTAGAGCATCAGTAGTTGGCAATTCATAATGCATGATTGGGCCGGTGCCACTGCTGTTGGATGATGCAACGTCCATGGGGACCTCGCTCTTTGATCTTGGGCTAACCTGTTTTGCCATTAAAGTTCCGATTGGATTCAGAAAAGTTGAAGTTAGCAAAACATCTCAACTGGGAGTTATAACAGCAAACCAGTAAAACAAACAAGGAATTAAAGAGTTTCAATTGGATGCTCAAAAGTAGTTATTAACATCATTGTAACCCGTTGTTGCAGCAGCAAAGCAGTTAAACAAACAAGTAGATATTTAAGTTAAGGCAAACATGTAATTCTTAATAGTAAGTATCAAACACATAGATAGGCGCAGTCTACAATATGATTAACAGGCTGTGGCATTATGTAATCAGTAGCAAACAAAATTAAGCCAAGCAACGTAATTGAACAATTTTGCAATAAGTGGCTAACTAAAATTCCGAGAAGTAGGTAACTGAACTTATGCTAGTTCTTTGTACAGGCACACTGCAACTTCTTTTTCTCTGACAAGGTTGTATGAAGGAGTCCATGGCATCAATTGCTTGGATACGCAGTCCCAATACTTCTTTCTTCCCACACTACATGGGTAAGTCGAATGGTTAATCTGGTAAGATGGTGCATCCTTGATATGTTATATGAGGACGTGTAGTCAGACTAGTTGTAGCCACACACACATCACATTGGCTTTTACTGTATATTTCATGCGATTACTTTTGGCATATCGAGATCTAAGCAATCTACAATAGGATGAAAATACTGGCATCCTTCACATTATTGGCGAACTCAGTTCATAGAAACAAGCAATTCAACCATTCTGTGGGTAAATCAAAAGTGCCACTGGAATATTTTTCACTATCCAATCATACACGCAAAAAGGGGTGACGCCACTATAGGGGATGGTATGGGCGGCCACCTCAGGTGGCTAGAAAGTATGCACCTAGTTTGAGTCGTCTAGGTTGGCCCACGCTAGTTTTGTTCATCCCAATGCACGAGCAGGCAATGTAAAAAATGAAGAAAAATGTTTCAATTTGGATGGGACAATAACATAAGTGCAAGGCAGGCCCTATAGCAGGATCGCGGCCCAAACGAGCGCCTCCCATATTGATCGACAGCAGGAAAAATCCCAATTCATTCGCTCCAGCCTCCAGTCTGGTTTGCTCCTAACCTAGCCGCCGCTGGACAGACCAACACAGCACTTCCTCGCGCCCTCGTTGGAGGGTGGTCGCCGGGCTTCAAGCGAACGGAAGGACAAGAAGATGAAGATCCAACCCTGGGTGTAGCCTGCGTGGGAGGCAGCGGCAGCAGCACGGGCATGGCATCGAGCTTGCGCAAACGGACAGTCACAGCTTGCAAGAGTAGCATGCGCAACGAGCAGGTACATCACATCCCTGATTATATGTAATTCAACTCTTCAATTTCTGGCCAATAGTTAAACCTGACGGTGTTATAAAACTGCTTGTATGTAGGGAATCTATGAGAAAATGAAACCAATTTCTACTTATTTTATAACTCCCCCAATCAATACTGAATTGACTGAATCTGATGTATCTAATCAAGTTTCCGGTGCAAATATACAAGCTTATGTTGTTCTTGAGCCTGAAGTGTCTAATGAACAGACTACTAATGAAGGATTTGATGCAAACATTTTACATGCTCCTGGTGATGAACGTATAGTGTCTAATGAGGGATCTAATGCAAGCATTTTGCAAGCTCGTTGAAGGATTTAGTGTCTAATGATGATCTACTATGTTGAGAGAGACAAAGATTTGCAGGCATTGATGACAAGCAAATTATAGTGCATTTTCATAGCTTGAGGAAACGTCGAGGCCATCTACCAGAAAGTCCCCGTATCATGACAACATAGCATAAATACTTTTCTAATCTGTTGTTTGAAACTATTGGCATACTTGTGTAGGATAGATATATTGATATGCAGTTTGCGCACTGGTTATACGTGCAATTACACTTCGATATTTTCAGCCAGAGAACGAATAATTCAAGCAGGTACAGACCATGTTTGTAGTCCTTGTACACCATGTTGCATTTTGTGTTTTTTGGTGCTTGCATCATTTAGTATTTATAATCTGAACTACTTTGGATCATTAGCTGGTTTTCAAATTGCATGTAGCTTCACATTTCTCAAGTTATGTTGATTTCCGGAGTGCAAGTGCCTCATATTTTTTAAGTTAAATGTTCGCCCCGGGTAACTTGAATTCGTGGATCAGCCACTGCACACAAATCATACACGAATGCCAGTACGAATTAAATGAAATGCAGGGACTTACGCTAGCTCGTTATACAGGCTCACTGCAACTCTGCTTGCGCTTGGGATGTTCCATGTACAAGTCCATGTTACCAGCTGCTTGTATGTGCAGGCATTGTGCTCCTTGCGTCCCCCTCTACATTTTTGACATGGCGAATGGTTGATCAAATAAGAGGAATCGACCTTGATGTTGTACCGGAGGACAGATACTTACAAGGTTATACGGGTGTGCAGGATGTGTACCAGATCCCGTAGCGCCGTCATGCTTCACTAAAAAATGGATTTGCTTGTTTCAGATGATATCTCCAGAAGAAATAAGAGTTGAAGCCAGAGTTGCATAGGCGTGTAAGCTAAGAGAGCAGTGAAAGGATATCCAAACATCGTTGGAACAGTGCACAAGGGAGTGATGTGTGGATACCTAGTTTGGGCCGGCGTTTGGGCATGCTCTCCTAGCTAGAGTGCGGGTCACTTCAGATCCGTTGAGGGTGATGCGCTGGCGTTGGCTGGCCACGCATGGATGCAGATCTTGAGTGGCAGCGGAGCGCTACAATGTGGTGGACGAGACCGTTGGTGAAGCCCCAACGGCCTCGGGGGGCGGAGGTGCTACGATGTGCTCGGTGAAGTAGCCCCGGTGAGCTGGGAGACAGCGTCGGTGAAGCGCACCTGATGCGGTGGAACTCGGTGTCTGTGAGGCACGTCGGTTGCAGCGGCCGACATTGTCGGTGGACCACCCAGTGCGGTGGACGAGGGCATAGATGAGGTAGCTCCGGTGCGGTGGTGAAGCGCGACCGTCGTCTTCGTCGTCCTCGTCCGACATAGAGGTGGGGAACGGTGGGGAAAGAGACAAGACTAGAGGCGATTCGAAATTTGCTTGGGTTGGCGGCGAATTAGGGATTTGAGCAATCTGGGCGCGGAAGGGGACGGTGGAGAAGAGAGATTTGGCAGGGCTGGAATTGGGGCCGCCAGATATTTCAATCCAAAACGTGGAAGCACGAACTTATTTTGTCGTCGTCCTTTGGGGGGTGGCTCGGTGCTACGCGTCCGTCCAACACACGCGACCACCCCAAAAGGACTATGCTTTGGTGCCTTAAGGCACCTGCCTTTGTGTCCATGACATGTGGGCCCAACAGGTGGCTGGCCCACATGTCAGTGACCCAAAGGCAGTTGCCTTTAAGGCACCAAAGCAGCGTCCACCCTGACACGACCCTGGTCTGCCTGGTGCGCCTACATTTGAGAATGCAAACAAATCTTCTTTCATTTGCAAACGAATCTGTATGTATTAATGTGCCCATGTTTTCCTTGCAATAATTAGTCATTCGAAATGAGATACTCCCTCCGTTCACTTTTGTAAGTCATTTCAGACAACTTAAAATGAATTGTTTTCCACATTGTCTGAAATGTCTTCAAGGTCTTATAAAAGTGAACAGAGGGAGTACTATAAATTAATTAATGAGGAGTTATTTGAATAAAAATCGAAACGGTACCCACGCTAACATGGATTAGAGTGTGTGTCACATAATTAGTTATTTGAATTAGAGTGTGTGTCACGTAGTTAGTTATTTGAATTAGAGTGTGTGTCACGTAGCGATCTCCAATTCTAACGTGGATTCCGCATTTCACTGTATCCATGCTACTTTTTAATACAAATTCATATGTATATGATGAACACCATGGTAGTGAGAAAACTTTTGGATGGATTCAAACATATGACCTACAAAAAAGCACAACAAATTGAGTCAATGTCAACTTTTCGAAACTTAGTATGGCACGAATTCGAAATAATTACCCGTATGCCTGGTCCTCGGTTCAAATCTTACAATGTACACCGAATTGAAACATCGATATTAAGTCTCGTACTATGTACATTCAAATGTTGTTTTTAGCCCCCCCCCCCCGCACAAACGGTACATACTTCCTGTATCGGTCAATCTTCCTCTCTTAACCACCTTAGGAATCTATCGGTTTCCAACACACGTTCATTCTTTCTCTCCATGTTTTGATCTCTAAGTCTCTCAACTACACAACCCCTTTTTCCACTTTGTTACCAAATGTATTTACCTCACACACTCGCCATTGCACCCCATGCCGAGCTCTCCCCCCCCCCCTCTCCCTCTCACCCTCTCGCGCTAAATACATACATTGCCTATCTAGCCCCCCCCCCCCAACCTCTCGTGCGCACGCATGCTCGTTGTATATCTAGGTCACTCCCTCGAGACTATCTCACTCTTTCTTCCGCACGGTGGGCCACACTCGCTCAATCTCACTCTCTTTATCTGAGGCTCATTTAACCTCGTTTTCTTTCACACACAAATGATATATCTCCCTGTTCGGGCATCGATCGACACACTCTATACTCTCTCACGCAGATTGTCTATCTAGGTCAGTCCATCCAAGCCGCCGCCACTCTTTCGACCTCATGGTGGGCCGTGCTCACTCAATCTCTCTCTCTCTCCACTAGTAGAAAAAGGGTCAAATGTGAGACACATTAGTCCCAGTTTGTAACAGAACCGGCACTAATGTGTCCATTAGTGCCAGTTCCAACGGCTAGGCGGGAGGAGCTCTTTAGTACCGGTTCGTGGCGAACCTTTAGCACCGGTTCGTGCCACGAACCGGTATTAAAGGGGTGGTGGCAGGCTGGCGTCAGGCCGGGCCCCACGAGCCCCTTTAGTCCCGGTTTGTGGCACAAACCGGGACTAAAGGGCCAACCTTTAGTACCGGTTCGTGCCACGAACCGGCACTAAAGGGGTCTAACCTATAGTCCCGGTTGGAGACACAAACCGGGACTATATGGCAATTTTCAAACTTGGAAAAATCATAACTAAATCATCCTAATTTAGAAAAAATACATATAATATACCAAAATTTGCAGAACAAAAAGATTGATCCGCTGAAACAACAAGTTTTCCGTTTCGACAATTTTTTAAAATCTCAAAATTCCAAAGGGAAAATAGAGTTTTTGGACGTTTTTTAGACGTTTTGTTCCTTTAGTACTAGGGTTTAGATTTCAGAGTTTAGGGTTAGGTTTTATGGTTTAAACCCTTAGTTTTTACTGTTTAGCATAGAGTTTCCGATGTTTTAAGTCCCGGGTTTAGGGTTTAGGACAATTTTTTAAATGACAAAATTGTAAAAGTAAAAAAAGATATGCTCTAATTTATGTTTTTTTAATTTTGGTTAAATCTGGTCAAACTATGGTCAAAATACTTATTCAAGAAGTATTAATGTTGCTACATAATTATTAAAGAATATTAGTGTTACTAAATAATTATTTCAATTTTTTGAATTTTGGTCAAATCTGGTCAAACTTTGATCAAACTATGGTCAAACTATGGTCAAACTGTGGTCAAAGTTATTCAAGAAATATTAGTGTTACTAAATGTTTTTTTAGAATAATAGTTCCAAACTCAAACGGTGAAACGTGTGACCTAATGCTCAAGCTAAACTGCTGAGGGTTAATAGGATTGACAGCTTACATCTGTCAGGAAAACAACAAGTGCAGACTTGGAAACGAGGGAGAATAGAACTCGAAAGTTAAGCGTGCTCAGGCTAGAGTAGTGAGAGGATGGGTGACCGTCTGGGAAGTTAGATGATTTGGAATGATGAGGGGTGATTAGAGATTAGATATTAAATTGAGTAGTGGTGAGAGGTGATTAGAGATTAGAGGTTAAAATAATTCAAAAAATTGAAAATCGAAAAAAAATCAAATATTTTTTACAAAATTTTCAAAAAAAAATACCTTTAGTACCGGTTGGTAACACCAACCGGTACTAAAGGTCCCCCATACCACGGCGCGAGCTCACGCCACGTGGTTGCCCTTTAGCACCGGTTCGTGCTGAACCGGTACTAAAGGGGGGGCCTTTAGTGCCCACACTTTAGTGCCAGTTATGGAACCGGCACTAAAGGGCCTTACAAACCGGTGCTATTGCCCGGTTCTGCACTAGTGCTCTCTCTCTCTCTTTGTATGTCTCGATTGACCTTGCTCTTTCTCGGACAAAAACGATATATCACCATGTTTGAGCCCAGTTCGACCTATTCACATTGTATACTCTCTCACGCACATTGTCTATCTAGGTCACTCTCTCCAACCCGTCTCACTCTTCCGATCGCACGGCAACCCTATGTGATCGGTTGACCTTGCTTCTCCCTTGCACAAAATATATCTACACGTCTATGACTGGATCATCTCTCAAGCTCTATCTTACAGCCCTCACCCTTACCAAAAGCTCAATCGGACAATATCTCTCCAGAGCATATATATTTGTTCAATGAATGTCGGACCACACTCACTTTGTCTCTCTATCTATATGTCTGTCGATTGACCTCGCTTTCTCACACTGTATCTTCCATGCGTTGAAGCTACTACCTCACCATCCCTCGCAAAGCCGGAGCTATTTACATTGCGAGGGGCACTCCAACTTTGGATTAATTTGTGTAGGCTTTATTCCGGTCGGTTTAGATTATATTTTCGTAGCATTCGGCCCACAACTACTCCAAACACCGTTGCAACCCATGCAACTCCCCTAGTTGATTTCCCTCTGGCTCGGTCATCGCTCTCTCGCACATCCTTTCTCGCCTTCAACGTCGCACCATGATATTATTAAAAAAAACTATGTTTTTCTCTTTAATTATTATAAATAAGCTACAAAACTACACACCGATAGTCCACTTGGAATGGAACAAATTTCGACCCACAAATTAAAGTGCTACAAACTACACACCGAGGGGCCCACATGTCATGAAACAAATTTGGACCCATATACAAATTAAAAAAGTAAAGGACTTGGATCGAACATGCGACCGGGCCTTCAAGCCGCACGTCAATAGGCAACATACGTAGAATAGCAATGTTTGTTGTACCCCCCTTTGTTCACATAATGTTTTATATTACCACAGCCTAATTAATGGATAACATGTAATATTATTTTTAGTACTATTCGCCTTCACTTACTGGTGGGTTCCATGTGTGCTCTCTCTCTCTCTCTCTCCTCCCCTTCTGCGTTTAGACGCACGGACAAACAGGAAGAACTCGCGGGCGATGTTGCCGTTGATCATATCTAGACGCATTCACAAGTCACGGCACCATTTTCATGTACTAGCAGTACTAGTCAGTGTGTACGTGCAATGCACGTTAATTTGGAAGTATATTAAGTGCATGCGGATATCAAGTACTAGGATATTATTTGCGTGTTGTTATGTGATTAGCACTATTTTTGGCATGAAATTAACTGCACGCTAAACGTATTGAGCGCTCGACATTGAAGCAGTCTAGGTCGTTGGATGACAAGGAATACATGTGGCTTGATAACATTTTATATTTAATTTGATACGGCTCTAGCAGAACATTCAATCGATCAAACCATAGATTTCGTTCAGTCTGACTCCGACTTTAAATTATACGACGATCGATATAAAATAAACGGAAATGATAAACGTTCGGATTTTAAGCATGGCAATCTGAACATTTTTCATGGCAAATTTAGATTACGCGGCGGCGGCGGGGGCGTCTCGCGGTGGGAAGCGGCTCCTCTGCCGTGCTCGGTGTGTCGTCAGGCCACTGACCGACGGTGGCGTACTCCTGGACGTTGGCCTAGTTTCAAGGAAGGACAAAATATTCTGGACTTCGGAGCGAGTCAACTGGCGGGAGGAGGCGACTGGCGTTGGTGCAAGGAAGCGGTCGACGGCGGCCATCCATGCCGCTGAGGGGGGCACTAGCACCCGCGCAGGGACAGGCGCTGTCAACGGCGCGGCGGAGACATTCGTGTGCACGGGCACCGGCATGGGCGCGCACGTGAGTGCACGCGTAGGCGCATGCGCTGGTAGGTGCACGGGCACAGGCACGGGTGTGCGCGTCAGTGCACGCGCAGGCGCATGTGCTGGCAGGTGCACGGGCGCGTGAAAGTCGGCGGGGACATCGTGGAACCCCGTGGGATCAAGCTCGGCGACAATGTGCGGCTCCCAGCCCATCAATGCCACGGGGATGGGCGCTGGCGCAGTCGAGGCGACTGGAGCCGGAGCGGGAGCGGGGACAGGCACGACGTCTTCCCGCAAGGCCAGTTCAAGCTCGTCCCAAAGCGCCTTATGCTCTTGAGACTCCGGTTGGGTGTCTTCCTCAGGAAGCTGGAACACTAAGGGCAGACCATCGTGATGCGGCATGGCATACGTTTAGGTCAGGCTAGTTGGAGGTAGACGACAGGAGAATCGGAGAGGAAGAGAGAAGATTGTAGCATACCGGGTAGTGCAGGGTTGATTTTAAACTGCGGCGCCGGCAACATTAAAAGTGGGAGCAGTTGGGACGACGGTGGGCGACGGTGGCCTCGCCTCCCGGTGAGCCTGCACAGCAGTCTGCTCGCACGCCTCCCTGACAGCCGATGTAGCGGTCTGCTCGCACACCTCCCGTCGACTCACATGCTTGCTCGGACGGCACCTGCCGATGAGAAGCGGGGACTCGTGATGGCACGTAAACGCCCACGGTTTTAATAGTGAAAGTGTTAGCCTTAACTTGACAGGTCTTTGTTCCAAAATACCCTGGCTCTTCATTTGTGCAACTTGTCATAAGTAGCTTGTCTCAAATTGAAGAAAAACTTACGAAGTAATATTTGTGCCATATCACGTGACCATGCTCAGTTTCAAGAATTTATGCTCACTTTTGGATTTTCTGAAATTTAAGATATTCAAAACAATATCATAGCCTGCATCATGCAATAAATTTTCAAGCCGTACATCTGTCCTGTTGTATTTCTTAAGAAAGGATTTGGTCAAACATTTTTCTTAGTTAGACTTCAGACAAGTTATATATGTAGAGTAAAAGGATAATCCCTCTGTACCAGTGCATAGCCTGATATATTAAATCAAGTACTAGGCACGAACAAACGGGCTCAATTCTGTGCTCATCCTAGTGTAGTAGTAGTAGTACTAGGCAATGCAGTTGCCAGGTGACCTTGACGAGAGGCGGCCGAGGGAATTGAACCGTGCTCGGCACGGTAGGTAACGTTGTCTAGTTACTAAAGCATCCTTCCGTTGTTCATCGGTAGTCATTATGGACCAGGGACATGAGGGGAATTTCCTAGGGCTGGAATTCTGGCCGCCAGATATTTCGACTTGAAACGCTGAGGCTCGACTAGTAGGGGGTTGCCTAATGTGCGTACCATGCACGCCACTGAAGGACACGAGCCCGGTTTTTTTTTTATTTTTTTAGGATCAACATGAGCCAAGGTCTGGCTGGTACGCCGTTGGGTCCTACCATTCGAGAATACGAAAGGAACCTTTTAAATTGTCGAACGAATCTATGTGTATTACAATACCCGTATTTTCCTTGCAAATACTAATCTCAATGTGGTAATTGATTTATGACAAGTTGTTGAATTAGAATGAGTTTGTGATATAGTGATCTCAAGGTGGATTTCACATTTCATGCTATCCCTAGTAAGTTTTCCAATGCAAATTCAAATTTAAAAGATGAACAATATAGAGGTGAGAAAACTTTGTATGTATCAAGCATATCACCACACACACACACACACAGAGAGAGAGAGAGAGACACACACACACACACGCACGAACACAACAACAATCCAATAAGTATAGTGCATCTATTTTTCCAAACCATGCATGTATGACACAAATTCAAAAATACTCCTTCTATTCCTAAATATTAGTCTTTTAGAGAGTTCAACGAGTGACTACATACGGAGCAAAATGAGTGAATCTAGACTCTAAAATATGTCTATATACATCTAGACTAATATTTAGGAATGAAGGGAGTAAAATGTAAGACATCCATGGTCCTCAGTTCAATATTTAAAATGAACATGAAACTGAAACATGAATATTAAATCTAGTACTATAGTACATGCAAATGTTGTGTTTAGGCGGAGCTATGATTGTCGTGGGTCAACCCCTCGACCTTGGATAAAATTGTGGAGCTCTGTTTAGGGTTGTTTAGATTATATTTGTCCCCACCCTCCCAACCACCGATTGGTTGTGCACCCCCCACCCCTCCTCCCTGGGAGAATATCATGTGCCCCCATACCTTAGATGCTATATGCCGATACGAGTTGCTTGGAGCTTGTAGATCTGAGATATAGCAGCTCACATGATGTGTCTTAATATTTTTGCAGGAAACCTTGATGAGTTTGAGAATTGCACACAATTTGTACAAAAACTACTCAGATGCCCTTTGATCCCATATCCAACGACCTCGAAGCTCGTATCACCGTAGCATCTAAGATGAAGGAGGACATCATATTCTCCTGTATGTAAGAATATCATGTGCTACCACACATTAGATGCTTTGGTGATACAAGCTCTTCGGAGGCGTTGGATTTGTGACCCAACACATCCTCGGTGGTTCGAATGGTTTTTTGCAGAAAAGCCCCAAAAGAGTTAGGCCACTGCTTACAAGCACAAAGACTGCTCAGATGCCATTGGATCTCAGATCAAACGACCTCCAAGCTCGTATCACCGTAGCATCCAAGATGCGATAGCACCTTATGTTTTCTAGCACGGGAGAATATCAGGTGCTCCTGCACCGTAGATTCTATGGTGATACGAGTTCACTGAGATCTAATAGCCCACAGTAGGAGGTTTGAATGTTTTTGCAATATACGGCTGATAGAGTTTGGGAAATGCACAGAAAGTACAAGTACTACGCATGTGCCATTTTATCACTGATCATACGACCTAGATGCTCATATCACCATAGCGGGTAATTAAGCTACGGGGAGCACCTAATATGAGCAACGGGGAGCCATTGGATCAAAGATTCAGCGGCACACATGAGGCCTGAATGTTTTATTTGCAAAATAAACCTTTGGAGAGTTTGGAAATTGCTCATAATTACAAAGACTACTCCCAAGCCATTGGATCTCACTTCCAACGGTGTAAAAACTCGTATCACCATAGTATCTAAGCTACGGGGTGGATGTGATATTCTATGTCGCTATCATTTTTTTCGTAAACTTGCAAAATGCGTGTAACTCATGCCGTTACTTGTCTAACCGCGCAAAGTGTTTGTTCAAAAAAACCATCCTACACTGAAATATTGGAACAACACACGGGGGTCCCACTTGTCATTAATCAAATTTGGACCTAAAACTAATAAATCTGAAAGACGAGATTCGAACTGGCAACCTGGACTACAAAGCGTAAGTCGATTTTCTGAAAAAACAAACGGTTATTGGCTTTGTCCCATAACTTGATTTTATACAGTACTTGCGTTGAGTAGAGTAGAGGGAGTGCCTCGTCAACACATGCATGACCGTTGTCTCACTTACTGGTGGATCCCAGGTCTGCAATCTCAACCTCTCTTCTCTCCATCGTCTATCCTTTGCACGGGCACACACGAAGAGCAGCGCTAGCTTGCCGTGGTGTTATTACAAGTAAAAAAAAGCTTGGAAAATAGAAGAATCGCCTAGAACAAGAGGCGTTGTGGCTGGTCGAGATGGAGCTAACCACATCTATCCTCCATGCCACGTTTGCATGATGAAGCTGTGTGGCTAGCGGGGTGTTTTCGACCGACTGGCTGGGTCCCAAGGTCGAACCATAGGTACTACGTCTGATACAGTATATTTTTACAAGCACATTTTTCCTCTGTGCCGAGACGTGGCACACCCTACCGCGCGGTTTCGGGGTCCTCCTGGGTGGTGCACGCATATATTCTTCCTGACGTGGGACGCCCTACCGTGCGTTTTCTGGGTCCTCCTCGGTCGTAGCACCGAAGCAAGTAAATGAGTTGTCAAATCACAAAAGACCACCTATCCCGCCGAGTACATCAGTGAAGCACGGTGGCTAGCTAGTTGGGCTAGTTCGGCCGATTAGCTAGGCCGCCGCCACATTTGTTTTTTCACCCCTTTTTTATCTACTTGCCGGTAGGTAAATTTAAATATCCACCGCGACATTGCTCTGGTGTTTGGGTGCGGCAGGATTTTTAATTTTTTGATTGACGGGAGCAGGCGCGGCAGGATTTTCAAGTTTTTGATTGATGGGAGCAGGCGCGGCAGCAATTAGTCACGATGACTCCGCCTGTAAAACCCACTGCTCCCTGATGTGAGAAGTCGTCGACTGGTGTTTTACAGTGGTGAAAACCAAAAGATTCCCCGCTCCTCGGCTGGCTCCCTCCGCCTTCCCGTAGATTGCATTGCCTTTCAGCCGTTTCACCCCCTTTGCTTCCTCTCCCCATTGCTTCTACCTGGTGCCATGGTGGCACAGCAGATCACGGAGTTCGAGGTGAGGCACCTGACACAGGAGCTCCATGCCTAGGATGCGGAGCTCAGGGCCAAGGACGTGGAGCTCCGTGAGCTCAAGGAGGAGAGGAGTGCCATGCTCCTCCGTTATGTGCGGGAGTTCACGGAGCTTCAAAAGCAACAGGCGTCCACCACAAAGATTCTTGAGGCGTCGGCGGCGTTGCTACAGAAAGCGGGAGATACGATAGGCCGTCAGGGGAGCTGGCTGGAGCGCGAGCGGGCCGATCGTGATGAGGTCCAGGATCACCTCAGCCACTTGGTGAACCAAGTTGCCACGCACGTGTTGCGGCTGCGCGATGCTTACCGTCGTGCCAGCGCGACGATGCCGGCCGTCGGGCTAAACCCGTTCGACCACCCGGTCAACTTCAACGAGCTGCGGCTTCCTGACTAGTCTCCTTGTTCACCTATATCTCCGAGGAGCTGAGCCGTCTCCGCCCGATGGTGGGGGCTGAGCTGGACAAGGAGGGGTGCGGGCTGCCGTCGCCGTTTCTGGGTGAATCCTTTCAGGGCTCCGTCACCGGAATCCATTCGTGCCATTGGACGCCGTCTTTCACGAGCTGGCTCCCGTCGACCGGGAGCGGGCTCTGCGGGCGGTTGCACCCTGCATCACCAACGTCATGCGCCTCGAGAAGCAGAGGGACTTTGGTGGTGTTTAGGCGCCCTCTGCATGGGCATGTCCATATCTTGGTGCAACATGACCGTTGGATCAAACTCAGACAGTGCAGATCAGTCACTGTAGCACAAAGCGTGTGGGTGTGTTTGGTTGCATTCTCATCTCAATATAGTTGTTTCCTCTTCGTGTATTTTTGTCAACCTACTAGTGTGGACTCATGCACCCTTCATGCACTCTGCCAAACACCCAAAAGTGGGTTGAGAAGGGAACTTTTGCTCCCATCCCATGCACCCTTCATACACCCTGCCTAACACTATTCGTGCTTCATATGGTTCATGTTTCATGGAGTACTGTTGCACTGTACTCTCCATGCGCTGTGGACCTAGTTCTGTTAACATTGATCTCACCGTTCATTCTCGACCGGACAGTCGAAAAAGCGGTACTATGTTACATATAGGAGTAGTTGACATGCGCACAACATCATTTTTTATCGTCATATCTTACTACACTAGCAACAAGATTGTGTAGTACTGATGTATGAACCACTGCACATGCCTAGTAGTAGGAGCACTGTGTATGTTCAAGTGGCTGCCGTGTTTCGCACTCCTCCGTCGTAAGAGTGGAAACGCTTGCTATAATCATTTTTTCTTTAGAAAAACAGTGGACACGCTCTACCGTGTGGATCCTCCTCTAGCCATGCACTAAATTACTCACTTTTGCTGACGTGTGGGACAGCCAGCACCTGGGTCCACCAGCCATGCACTAAATTACTCCATAGTAGAGTGACGGTAGACTACCCTGATCGAACCGCCGCAGTAATGCCCAATGAGCCGTCAAATCACAAAACCCCCTCCTTTCCAGCAGTAAGTTGGACGGACGAAGCAACCATCATTTCGCTCTTCTCTCTCAGCTTCCTCTCTTCAAGAAAACCCCCACTCGCTTTGCTTCTCCCTCATCTCGTTCCTCCTTTCACTCTTCTCTCTCAGCTTCCTCTCTTGGATGGACGCCGGAGCACCGGCCGACGTGATGTCTATGGCTCTGGCCAAAACCGTCGAGGCTCATGGTACGAAGAAGCACAAGCACCCCGTCGAGACTACCGTAGACAATCTCAAAGCCATCGCCCTATCCAAGCCCCCCTCTCCAGGATCCCTCATTAAGCAAGTCCAGGTAATGTCTCTTGTTGATGATCTTTTTCTCGATCTTGATCGTGTGTTTTCATCTAACACGCAGTACTAGTACTGGTAGTACAACTTTCTGGGTGATCTTGCATGTGATTTTATTGTGCCAAATGACGGTTCTAAATTCCTCTTTTGACCAAAACATGCGAGAGGTTGACACTGATTTCTTGTAGATTACTTTCAACTACTCCCTCTGTCCCAAATTTCTTGTCTTAGATTTGTCTAGATACGGATGTATCTAATACTAAAATGTGACTTGATACAACCGTATCTAGACAAATCTAAGACAAGAATTTTGGGACGGAGGGAGTACTTTATGAACATCAATGCTACCTTTGAAGAGGGTGTATTTTCCCCAGTAACTTGTGTTATGGATATTGCAAGTAATCCCTCTGCTCTCATGCCTTTGAAGACATGTTATAGTGTCTTTGTTCACTCATTTCTGTGCGTATATGTAGTCGTATATGGAGTATAATATCTAAAATCATCTTATATTTCTGAACGGAGGTAGTAATAAAATATGGTTTATGTTTGAATTAAAACTAGGTCCGCGGTAGAGATGAAGTTCTCAAAGTCATGCCGTGTGAACTAGAAGACCTGATGAGTTCTACTGCTGAACTATCCAGCTGTTGTGTCCTTGTCGCCACGTGTCCTGAACTAGTGTTTTCATGTAGCTTTGTTGTCAGGCGTGTTCTCGAGGCTGTACTTGACCACAACAATTTCCTGGTTGTGCCTTCGCTTACGAAGGGTGTGGTTCTTGTAAAGCTTCCCAACAAATCTGATGCGGCATGTCTTCATCATCATGTTTATGAGTGGAAAGACCACTCTGTTAGGTTCTCCAAGGTTGACAAGATGGTGATGGTGCATGTAGACATCTCACACGAAGTCCATGGCCTAGTCAGTTATGCGGGGTTCATCCCGTAGGTCGGTGGCAAGAAATAGTCTGCAGAGTTTAGTTAGTGCAACTTTGCTTGTCTGTATTAAGTACTATTGTTCAGTACTTGATTTGTGTTTGTGAACCCTGTATTGTTTATTAGTACTGCCGCTTTTGGTGCGTGGTCAGTCCTGAGAATGGTCTATGTTAATGTCTGTCCACTCAATTCAGTCTGTATATTTTGAAGTGTCCAGATCATATTTTTTGTGAGGATGGTTTATCAATTATGGTTACACTCCAATATCTGTATGCATTGCAGGGTTTATCGCACCCACCAGGATTTCCAGTCCCAAGGATGTTCGGTCCATACGATCTGTCACGACCTTTGGACTATCCTGCTTGTGGGAGTAGGCGGGGCCCCTGCATGCCACGCGTAGTTGGACGATCAATCTTCTGTTTAGTACTTCAACATAGTGATTTCCTGGTAAGGATTCACTCGTGTCACATCAAGTAAATCTTATTGATTTACTATCTAAATATTATTGATTCAATGTCATGTTTTCTTTCTTTTCCTGCAATTTTACGATGCAGGTTTTGCCATGTGACATTCATCACAGAATAAACCGTTGGTTTGCTCTACGATGGCTATTTTTGCAGGTTTCACTTCTTATGTCGTGTCAGCAACGAAGGCACTGACCATCACTTATATTACTGGAAAAAATTGGATCAATCTGTTATCTGAGTACAAGCTGAATCCCTATGATGAACTGCAGTTTGGTTTAACAAAAACGCCACAATTAGTCCTTCTCGCGTTTAAAAGAAATGAAGAAAAAAACTGGATCACGGTCACAGATCCTAGTCAAGTTAGAAAGCTGATCATAGCAGACCAGACACGATCGCCGCTGTCTCGCACATCGGTACCACCTTCAGCAACGGATCGAGCACCGGCAGTTGCTCTAGCACTAACAGCGGCAACAGCTTAGTCTGATCCAGCTGAGGATTGGCACCGACCGCGTCAGTGGATCAGTCTGATCTACCAGAGGATCGGGCATCGACACCGGCACCTGCTCCGACACCGGCATCAGCTCTACAAGGAGCACCATCTCCGGCAGCAACAGCGGCTTCAGCACCTGCACCAACACTTGCACTTGCATCTGCTCCGGCCCGTGCAGTTGCACCGGTAACAGACTGGGCTGCAGTTTGCACTTCATATACCAAAGTCCTCACAAAAACCGACATGCCCACCTTCTTGGTAAGCATTGGCCGCCCAAGTGCTTCGTTCTTTTTCTTTCCATGTTGTTTCACATGATTCACTGTGTTGATCTAACTGTTTGGGTATGTCTTCTTGTTTGCAAACAGAGAATTCCTAGAGCAACGAGGGAGTCGTTCAACAATCTGGGCAACCGCGGCCAAGTTTCTCTTACCATGCGCAGCCTTGGTGTGAATGAACCAGCTCAATATACCGTAAGTACAAAGGATGGTCGCATGATGATTGATGCTAAAGGATGGTCAAGGTTCAAATCTAAATCATATCTTGCGGTAGGGGATGATGTCAAAATCGAACTTTCTCGGCAAGGAGAGCTGGTCCAAATCAACTTTGAAATTCTTCAGTAGCAGCACGCAACTGCCGAACTAATCTATCCTCCGAGAGATTTTGATGTAATAATGTGGCATGGTGAAACAAGTGTCCTGTGTGTATAAGTAGTATGACAGTATTATTTATCACATGGTATATCGTTGATAGAATTGCAACTCTGATTGCTGGTTAGGACCTGTCGTTCGATATCATTCCAACAACTGTTGTGCTTTATTCAATTTTGTGTATTCGCCTTGCGACAGCATCTAAAACCAGCGCCATACCGATCGCTTGCAATATGAAAAGTGTTGAGGTAGAACACATGGGCCCCCAAACATGCAGGGCCGGCCTGCGGCCCAAAGTCCAGAACCATGAGCCTATCTGAGTATTATATTCTCAGCTGAACCCCCATAAAAAAAGCTAAACCCCCATAATCCCCGTGCGTTGCAGAGGGAGTATATTTCTCGGCAAGGTGAGCCTGTGATATAAAAGATTTGTATATTTCTTTACAGAGGGAGTATCTCTCTGTCAAAAAATATATTTATGTGTAACTAGTTACTCCTGTCTTTCTACTTCCTTTCGCTGATATGTGGGGCAACCAGCAACGGGGTCCACGTGCCATATGCACAAATTAGAGTGCACAACTTCACGGTAGACACACCCCGGTCGTAGCGCCGCAGTAATGCCCAATGAGCCGTCAAATCACAACCCCCCCCCCTTTCCAGCTTTAGCAGTAAGCTGGACGGACGAAGCGGCAATATTTCACTGGGCCTGAATCCCCTTCTCCCTCGTCTACTTGTTCAGAGAAAAACCCCTCTCGGCGATTGCATAGGGTTATCTCATGGAGAACCAGGTACGAATTCTTCATCCATCCCCGATAAATCCAAGTCCCTTGGTCGCAGATAATCCTAGGATGGCAGCCGCCGCCGTTGATGCATTTTTCTTCCTACTGAATCTAGTGTGTTTCATGTGCAGTGCCCAAAGTGTGAGTACCCTACAGGTTTCCGCGCCCTCGGCGAGACGCCACACTTGTTCCTTCTCATCCTAACACAACATTTTGAAACGCGCACAGTATTTCCTAGAATCCTCTTTTCTATCCGGGAGGGTGGGGGTTTTTTGAACATGATGTGTTCTCGTATTATTTTCCCTGTAGTGTATTATTTGCTCTGCCAGAACACATGTACTCAAGATTCTCGGCCTTGCCATAACTGAATACACTAGTTTAATGGTCACAGTGAAGACAAGCCATGGATATAAGTTCCGAGTTGGGTTCATGAACCAAGAAGATCACTGCTTTTTTAATGGCCGAACTTGGATAAACTTTCTCAAGTGTTACGGACTGAAAGTTGGCGCATGAATGTTGATGGAAATAGCAGAACCTGGTCTCATCTTCACTGCGATCTTCCACCCCGACGTCGTTCCAATTGTTCATCCATGTTAGTTTTGTATCTGGTTCTTGCTTGTTGCCTTGATTACTTCTTAATCCACCTATTCTGTCTAACTAATCACAATTTAACTTTAGAAGTAGCAACGAATCTCTCATGAAGATGCTACTTCTAACTAATATTTTCTTATAATTGGTGGCACGTGTAGGTTTTTTCAGAGTTAAGCAGTCTGCTCGTTTGTTACTCTGTAATAACTCGGCTGTTACTGGTGGCACTGAAGTTGACTTGATCGACATCCACAAGTTCCTACACTTTATTGATCGTCTTGAGGTCCTTGTGGGGCGTTTCAATGGTGGAAGGCCACGTGGGATATGTGTGCCACTGCTGCACTCGTTGAACAGGTCCAATTGTGTCGAGAAACTTATGGTACGAGTTGTTTTCTGTTATATATGTTTTTCATAAACTATTGCTTATACACAGTTTTACAGCTGTGATCTTCTTGAAACAGGAACTGCCCAGTTCTATTGTTCCTATACAGATGTCTGACCATGGTCGGGTCAGACTTGCGCTTGGTCACAACATGATGTTTATGTTGACCTACTCAGCTCCCCTTGGAGGTGAAAAGATACTTATTCATGGGTGGTCTCAAATAATGAAGGCCCGTCCATCTTGGAGAATAGGACAGAAGATTATGTTCATGCTTTTCCATGGCTCTAAAGCGAATATCCTGTTTATTGACCACGTTGCGAGATGAAGCCGCTTTCAGAAGGTTGTGGATGCACGGGGTGGCGCCTGGGCCTTGTCCTGGGGCTTGGCGGCCTCACCCTTGGTTAACTGTAGGCAAAGTAGCACTGTTCGAGGTGTGCTTTGTATGGTTAAACCTGTATAAGTACTCATACTGCTTTCAGCTTTGGTTGTTAAGTGCCCGTGCTGGTTTCAGTTAAGGTTGTTAAGTACTCCTGCTGCTTTTACAGTCTGTCATGTTTCTTCAGTCATGTCTTCCTCCAGGCGCCAAAACCAAACCAGTGCCGGCGGGGCCGCCTGCTTCCACCTCCCACGGCTGGCTGAGCCTCGGCGCACGCATCACCGCCCCGCCGTCTCCTAAATCGGTAACGTCGACGTCCTCCGCGCGCTCTGGTGCACTCGCCGCGGCGCCGCCCTCTCGCGTTGTCAACATGGTCAACAAACAACAGGAGTCGGCAGAAGTACGTGGAGAGGATGACAGTAGGGGCCCACCATGTCAGCGTATGGAAAAATAAAATGCTTCCTCTTAGTGTTTTCCTGACATCTAGGACCCACGACATTGTGAGCGTATATAGTCAATAGACAAGAGAACAGTGCAAGATCGGCTGACACCTAGGACGTAGCTACTCGAGCAGTATTTTTTTGTTATTGTTGAGACGGAGCAGGGTTTGAACTGGGCTGTGGCCCGTCTAGCCCAGGCTTATATTTTATGTTCACCATGTGACCAGCCCAGCTACTTTTTTCTTTGTGAAAATGAGCCCAGTTTATTTTTTCTGAAGAATACCCAATCCAGGCCTACTTATTTTTCTACGCCCTGATGTTCTATAACTCTTTCAAGACGCCTGCAAATCTTGAAAGTAATATGAAATGGGTTGTAAATATAAAAACAGATGACAAATTGGCAATTACTTTATAATTTCTGAATTTTTTCACATTTTCAGATTCCTATTTCACTGGGCATTAACCTAATTTAAATATATCTTCAAAGTACTTTAAATCTGGCTCGACATTTCGGTATTAAAAATAGTTTGGAACCCACAGAAATATGCGAAATTGGCCCTGGCCAACCAAAAAAACGACTGCAATAAATTGCATAAGAAGTTGCCATGAGCTATATATATATTATTAAAAAAAAGAGGGAGTGGTCTGACTTGTGGGCATGTTTAGTTGACGCGTATGCAAGATTTTTTTAGTTATTATATACGTCAACAAACGATTCTAACAGACGTAACCATTGGATGTCAATCCAACGGCCGTCCTGTTTCTTCAATCTCTGGTCTTCTTGCTCCAGCCGCCAAAGCAGCGCCGGCGGGACCACCTGCTCCCGCCTCCCATGGCCGGGTGTGCTGTCGCGCAGGCCTCAGCGCCCCCTACTACTCCCACCGCTGGCCAGGGCATCCCTCTACTCACCCACACCCCCTGTTATTCTGCAGCGACGGCAGCCTCACACCGCAGCTGAACCGATGAACCCTCGTACTCCTCTCCGCGCGGGCTTCCACTGTCGCGTCTTCCCCGGCTCCGCGTCATCCCCTTGCTAGGCCTCGCCGCCGTCCACCGCCGTGGTGCTCTCGGCGTGGCATGGTCAATGTGGTCAATGACCGACTTCCATCGGAAGAGTACTGTACATGGAGAGGCTGACAGCTGGGTCCACGGCAGCCGCAAGGAAGTGCCTCCTTATTACGCGAAAACTAATTATTCCTCCACCTGACAGCAGGGACCCACCGGACGGGCCACCAGTATTTTGCGAAAAAAACATTTCCCCCTGACTGCTGGGACCCATCGGACGGGCCACCGTATTTCGTGAAAAAAACGTTCCCCCGCTATCAGCTCGGACCCACCAGAAGTGCCTCCTTATTACGCACAAAAAATGAATACCCCCCTGCTAGCTAGGACCCACCTTGGTGGGAGGCTGACTTGTGGGCCTACTAAGTTGACTAGGACAGAGGCCTTTGTCAACTTTAGTCAATATTTGAACAATTCTAGCTCCAGTGACCGTACGATGTCCATCCAATGGCCATAGTGCTTCTTCAACCTCTGGTCTTCTTGCTCCAGCCGCCCAAAGCAGCGCCGGTCATGCCGCTTGCTCCTGTCGCCTGTGGCCGGCTGTGATGCCGCGGAGGCCTCACCACCCCCTACTACTCCCACCACTGGCCAGGCCATCCCTCTACGCACCCGCACCCCCTGTTATTCTGCGGCGACCGCAGCCTCACACCACAGCCGAACGAGTGAACCCTCATACTCCTCTATGCATGGGCATCCACTGCCGCGTCTTCCCCGGCTCCGCATCGTCCCCTTCCTAGGCCTCGCTGTCGTCCACCGCCCTGGTGCTCTCGGTGCAGCGTGGTCAACGTGGTCAAGGAACGGCTTCCATCGGACGTGGACTGTATGTGGAGGGGCTGACAGCTGGGTCCACGGCCGCAGCAAGGAAGTGCCTCCTTATTACGCGCAAAATATTTATTCCTCCACCTGACAGCGGGGACCCACCGGACGGGCCACCATATTGCACGAAAAAAAAGTTTCCCCCTGATTGCTGAGACCCACGAGCTACATATTCGCACGCAAGAAAGTGCGTCTGAAAAAAATGAATTGTCCCCCTAACTGCTGGGACCCACCAGCTACATCTTCGCACGCAAGGAAGTGCCTGACAGTCGGGACCCACCTGGTCGAATCGTACGTAGCGTTGTCATTCTGGTCACGAACGTATACGTACATATATATTGGTCGATGTAGAGGCGCACACGTGTCGTAGTAGAGGTGCGTACATGTCGTAGTAGAGGCGTGCACATAGCATGTACACGCACGTATAGCGGCCAGTGTGCAAGAAAGAAAATACGGCCACGTATGTGTACATATGGGCGGGGTCTCAAACGCCTACTCGCGCATACATACGGCCAGGGCTCGTGTACATGGCCGGGTCAGAACGGAGAAACAGCATCCTCGTCGTGTTCATGGGGAGCCAACCGGCTGGGTCGGAACGGAATGCGTCGTCGTGTTCATCGGGTGGGCTTGGACGGAACAGGCGATGTAAACGAGGCCTGGCGTATCGTAGAACGGAGGAAACGTCCTTGTGTTTGACCGGCCACGTTTGAAACGGGGGTCCTGTTGATCGGGAGGGGTCTGGCGTACCGCAAAACGGAGGAAACGGACCTCCTATGGTCGAAACGGGGGTCCTGTTGATCGGGCGGGGTGTGGCATACCGCAAAACGGACAAAACGGACCTCCTACAGTCGAAATGGGGGTCCTGTTGATCGGGAGGGGTGTGGCGTACCGCAAATCGGATGAAACGGACTTGTGTTGGAGCGCTACGGTCGAAACGGGGGTCATGTTCATTGGGAGGGGTGTGGCGTACCGCAAAACGCGACTCCACGGGATGCTGTTCATCTCCACCGTCGACCTCCTCCAGCCTCCACGGGCTACCGTCGACCACCTCCAGCCTCCACAGGCTCCTGTTCATCCAGCCTCCACCGCGCGCTACTCCACCGGCTACTGTTCAACCAGCCCTCCACGGGCACCCCTCCACCGTGTACTATTCATCCAGCCCTCCACGGGGTCGTCCTGTTCATCCAAAGGCAACGCCACGGGGTCCTGCATCCACCCCCACCGCTCACTGTTCATCCAACCCCCCCTCCCTGCAACGCTCACTGTTCATCCAATCGATCGGCTTCAGTTAGAAGTAGCGAAGGAATCGCTCGATCGGGTTCAGTTAACAGCCATCGATCGATCGCTCGGGTTCAGTAACGCGTAGCTTGCAGTGCAATCGCTCGGGTTCAGTTAGAACCCAATGCCTCGCTCGGGTTCAGTTAGAGCCAATGCCTCGCACACACGCGCATACGTGTATGAGAGAAACGCGCATCGCTCGGCCCTCGACCTCCCACCGTAACCGGGAACTCCCCGAAATTTTCCTCACCCTCGCTACTACCATGGTTTTTTCCGTCATGGACGGCCCAAAGAATGTCATGCAGCTGCGTCTCCGGCCCACCTAGGACGAAAAGCCCATTTTCTGTCATGATTTTTTGTCATAGAAGTAGGAGCCCACCACATCTATGATGATACCGTGTTTTGTCACAATTATCGTCATAGAAGTGTCATATGTATGACAGAAAAAAATTCGTTCGGCCCAAAATGTCACGGATGTGTATTTTTTGTAGTGAATTAAATATCATGAAGTTGAAATTACATGTTCATATCATGCCTAGTAGTGTCTTCACATTGGGTTTAGAAAGTGAAAGCTTTTGAAGCTTGACAATCACAATATTGGTCATACAAGCAATTCACGAATAATTAGTATAAGGAAGAGAACTCTCACATGCAAATACACTATCTTAGAAATCTTTTGTGATTGTGAGCCCCCATCAAAATATTATATGCCAAAATTGTTGACATTGGACAAGGAAGACAACATAATGATTTATGTTTGTTCATATTCGCATAGAAGTTATATTGTCTAGATCCTTCAACATGTGGTGCTTGCCCCCTATCTTTGCTAGCCAAAAAATCCGCACCAAGTAGAGATACCACTTGTGCATCCAAAAATCCTTAAACCCAAATCTTATTTTCAAGAGTCCACCATACCTACCTAAGGATTGAGCAATATCCTTCAAGTAAGTTGTCATCGGTGCAATAAGGCAATAAAAATTGCTTCTAAAAGTGTGAGATCATTTAGTGTAAGAGAAAATTGAGCATTGTACGAACTTGGATGGCAAAGAATAAAAGTGACAGACTGCCTAATAAAGGTTGCCATCTTAACGGGCAATACAATGTGATGTTCTTTTGCACTAAGGGATTGAGCATACAAACAAATAAGCGCATGGTAACCTCTGCTTCCCTCTGCGAAGGGACTATCTTTTACTTTTTAGTATTTACTTTTATGCAAAGAGTCAAAGTTTTTCTCTCTCTTACTTTTTATTTTTCTCTTTTGGCAAGCATCATGTGTTGAGGAAAGATCTAGGCACATATGTCCAGTTGAATATGGGTAGCATGAGTTATTATTGTTGACATCACCCAAAGGTGAATACGTTGGGAGGCGAAATTATAAGCCCCTATCTTTCTATGTGTCCGGTTGAAAAGTTTTGCTCATGTGTATACGGTGAGTGTTAGTAATCATATAAGACTATAAGATGGTTGAGTATGTGGAGCTCTTATTTAGACTCTGTTGAATAAGTTGAATTGCAATTGCTTGATGACTGAGAACATAGGTTGTTGAGTTTCAAGGGAGTTCATTGTTTGAACCTTAACATGTGAATTGGTTGCTACTATAACATGAGAAGTTTTATAAGAAAGAATTGTTGTTATGATGCTAGAAAAAGTGATTGAAATTATCATTGATCAAACTTATGCACTTTGCTAGCATTCACACTTCATAAATTATTTCTTTTATCATTTACCTACTCGAGGACGAGTAGGAATTAAGCTTGGGGATGCTGATACGTCTCAACGTATCTATAATTTATGAAGTATTCATGCTGTTATTTTATCATTCTTGGGTGTTTTAAAATCATTTTATAGCAACTTTATATCATTTTTTGGGACTAACCTATTGACCCAGTGCCCAGTGTCAGTTGCTGTTTTTTGCTTGTTTTTTACATCAAAGGAAATCAATACCAAACGGAGTCCAAACGCAACGAAACTCCACGGAGATTTTTTATGGACCAGAAGGAACCCAATGGGCCGGAGCTACACCTAGGGGGTGCCCTGAGGGGGGTACAACCCACCAGGGCGCGCCAGGGCCCCCTGGTGCGCCCAGGTGGGTTGTGCCCACCTCGGTGGCCTCCCGCACACCCTCTTTACCCTATAAATTCACAAATATTCTAAAACTCATCGGGTTAGCCCTAGATCAGAAGTTCCGCCGCCGCAAGGTCTCTGTATCCATGAGATCAAATCTAGACCCCATTCCGGCACCCAGCCGGAGGGGGGAGTCATCATCGGTGGCCATCTTCATCATCCCGGCGGCCACCACGATGAGGAGGGAGTAGTCCACCCTCGGGGCTGAGGGTTTGTACCAGTAGCTATGTGTTTGATCTCTCTCTCTCTCTTTCTCTCTCTCGTGATCTATATCATGGGTTTTGTTAATAGAGTCGGATCATATGATGTTTCTCCCCTCTATACTCTTGTTATGATGAATTGAATCTTTACCCTTCAAAGTTTTGTCTTGTCAAATTGAATATTCAGAGATGAGAACACATGATATATGTCTTGCAATATGAATTCTTGAGGTGACAATGAGGTATCTTATTGATTCACTTGATATGTGTTATGGCATTCAACTCGCAGGTTCCCACGGTGATATTGGGGTAATCTATGCATAGGGGTTGATGCACGTTTTTCTCCGACGGAAACTTTGGGGTCTCTTTATAGTTCTTTGTGTGTATTGAGTATTATGAATATGAATTTGCTTTGGTGTTATTCTAGTACGAACTCTAGATAGATCGAACGGAAAAAATAGCTTTGTGTTATTTTAGTACGAACTCTTGAATAGATCGAAAGGAAAAAATAGCTTTGAGGTGGTTTCGTGACCTACAAACAATTCCTATCTTTTGTTCTCCGCTAATAGGAACTCGAGAGTGATTCTTTATTGCACTTTGAGGGATAATCATATGATCCAACTATGTTAGCATTGTTGAGAGGTTGCACTAGCGAAAGTACAGACCATAGGCCTCATTTTTAAGCATTGCAATACTACTTTTGTGCCCGTTTACTATTTGTTACCTTGTGTTTTTATTTATTCAGATTATAAAAATATATGTCTACCATCCATATTACACTTTTATCACCATCTCTTCGCCGAACTAGTGCACCTATACAATTTGCCATTGTATTGGGTGTGTTGGGGACACAAGAGATTTCTTGTATTTGGTTGCAGGATTGTTTGAGAGAGACCATCTTCATCCTACACCTCTCACGGATTGATAAACCTTAGGTCATCCACTTGAGGGAAAATTGCTACTGTCCTACATAACTTTGCGCTTGGAAGCCCAACACGTGTCTACAAGAATAAAGTTGCATAGTAGACATCGGACATCATAGATCTCACCATATCTAATAAAGTACGGTTAATACGTTCGGACACACCATTACGTTGTGGTGTTCGAGGTGGCGTGAGGTGTGAAACAAATCCACATTTTTTTAAATGAAGTCCAAACTCGTAACTCAAATTTTAGAATCCACGATCAGATCGTAGAAACTTTATTTTCTTGTTACGATGATTCTCCACTTCACTCTGAAATTCTTTGAACTTTTCAAAATTTTCAGACTTGTGTTTCATCAAGTAGATATAACCATACCTACTCAAATCATCTATGAAGGTTAGAAAATAACGATACACGCCGCGTGCTTCAACACTCATCGGACCGCATACATCGGTATGTATTATTTCCAATAAGTCATTAGCTTGCTCCATTGTTCCAGAGAACGGATTTTTAGTCATCTTGCCCATGAGGCATGTTCTCAAGTATCAAGTGATTCCAAAGGTCCATCAGCATGGAGTTTCTTCATGCGCTTTAAAACAATATGACATAAACAACAGTGCCACAAGTATGTTGCACTATCATTATCAACTTTGCATCTTTGGCATCAATATTATGAATATGTGTATCACTACGATCGAGATTCAACAAGAATAGACCACTCATCAAGGGTGCATGACCATAAAAGATATTACTGATATAAATAGAACAACCATTATTCTCTGATTTCAATGAATAACCATCTCACAATAAACAAGATCTAGATATAATGTTCATGCTCAACGCGGGCACCAAATAACAATTATTGGGCTCTAAAACTAATCCCGAGGTAGATGTAGAGGTAGTGTGCTAACGGCTATCACATCGACCTTGGAACTATTTCCGACGCGCATTGTCACCTCATCCTTAACCAATCTTCATTTATTCTGCAGCTCCTGTTTCGAGTTACAAATATGAGAAACCGAACCAGTATCAAACACCCAGGTGCTACTACGAGCATTAGTAAGGTACACATCAATAACATGTATATCAAATATACCTTTGCTCACTTTGCCATCCTTCTTATCCGCCAAGTATTTTGGGTAGTTCCGCTTCTAGTGACCATTCCCTTTGCAGTAGAAGCACTCAGTTTCAGGCTTGGGTCTAGCTTTGGGCTTCTTGAGGGAGTCCTGGATTAGGGGGTATCCGGACAGCCGGACTATATACTTTGGCCGGACTGTTGGACCATGAAGATATAAGACTCAAGACTTCGTCCCGTGTCCGGATGGGACTCTCCTTTGCGTGGAAGACAAGATTGGCGATCCGGATATTAGATTTTCTTCTTTGTAACCGACTCTGTGTAAACCCTAGCCCCCTCCGGTATCTATATAAACCGGAGGGTTTAGTCCATAGAAGGACAATCATAATCATCATAGGCTAGCTTCTAGGGTTTAGGCTCTACGATCTCGTGGTAGATCAACTCTTGTAATACTCATATCATCAAGATCAATCAAGTAGGAAGTAGGGTTTTACCTCCATTGAGAGGGCCCGAACCTGGGTAAAACATCGTGTCCCTTGCCTCCTGTTACCATTATCCTTAGACGCACAGATCGGGACCCCCTACCCAAGATCCGCCGGTTTTGACACCGACATTGGTGCTTTCATTGAGAGTTCCTCTGTGTCATCGCTGCAAGGCTCGGTGGCTCATTCAATCATCAACAACAACACGGTCCAGGGTAAGACTTTTCTCCCCGGACAGATCTTCATTTTCAGCGGCTTCGCACTGCGGGCCAATTCGCTCGGCCATCTGGAGCAGATCGACAGCTACGCCCCTGGCCATCAGGTCAGGTTCGGAAACTTGAACGACACGGCCGATATCCGCGGAGACTTGATCTTCGACGGATTTGAGCCTATGCCAGGAGCGTCGAATAGTCATGATGAGCGCGGCTTAGACCTGCTGTCGGACAATACTCGGGATATCGCGCCTGCAGGAGCTCCGGACCTAAATCTGGGGCTGATTGCGTCATACGGGGACGGGTGGATAGACCCCGCCTCGGAAGCCGCACACTCGTCGGCGGTAGAGCCAAACACAGACTCCACTCCCAAGGAAGCATGTGTCACCGGACCCCCGGACTCGTGTCCGGCTGTAGGTTCCAGTCCGCGTACCCCCGAGCCCGCCGAATCCGGTTGGGCTCCGGTAACGGAGTTCACCGCTGCGGATATCTTCCTGCACTCGCCCTTTGGCGACATGCTGAACTCGTTAAAGTCTCTCTCTTTGTCAGGAGACTCTTGGCCGAACTATGTCCGGCTCGAGTGGGAAGCAGGCCACGAGGGAATTCGTTGCCCACCCACCACCCACTTCATTGCCACGGTCGAAGATTTGACCGACGTACTTGACTTCGACTCTGAAGACATCGACGGCATGGACGACGATGCAGGAGAAGAAGAGGAACCACCGCCCATGGGGCGCTGGATAGCCACCTCCACATATTATATATATATATATATATATATATATATATATATATATATATATATATATATATATATATATATATACAGTAGCGCTAAACTGAGCGTGCGCGTAAAAACGCTAATCCTGCGCTCCGCTCGATGTGAAGTCTGTTGCGCGCGTCACTTGGTTGGACAATCCCAGTAAAAATCATGCCAAACATCGTAAGGGAATTAAAACAGTTACGGTTGGCACAGACCACCCCTCCGCCTCGCATATGGGTGCTCGTAAAAAATTCAGTCTTTCTAGTAATCAGGTTACTAGCTTTCACGCACCACTCATCCATCCTTTACTACTAGTAATATTTAATGGTTCTGGTAATCTTGTTACGAGGCTACCACGTACTCTTGTAGTATATGTTGTCTATAATAATCTCATTACCCACTGGCAGACATCACTCCTTGGCACTTTAATCTCTATGGTAATGTAGTTACTAGGTTGTGCCACATAATACTGTATAAGTAATCTTCAAAAGGCATTTACGTATCAAAAATAGTAATATTGTCAGGGTGTACCATGCACCACTTAGCCTTGTAATTGGTCTGGTAACCTATTTACTAGGCTACTACGTACAAAGGTAATGAGCAAATCTAGTTTTACTACTAGTTAGTCCTTATTACTCAGCTGGTCAATCCTATAGTAAAAAAATCCACTACGATTACCCTAGATAGATGGTTCATTACGGTTGGTTTGCTAGCCTACAGGTGTGCCGCTCAACCAATCAAGCGGGTGGACATGCTAATGATCGATGGTAAAATCGCATGCCGAAAAAAGTAATGACATTTAATTGATTACTAGATGCCACACACAGTTCTTGAAAGTATAGTAAAGAAATTGAATGCGTTACCATAAGCCTTCCAAATCAGCCAACCGGCTTTTATTTCTTAGATGTGGTCGTAAACTAAGTAAGGCACATAGTAATGCTCCAATGAAAACTATTGTCAGAACGTTGCATCTAGTAATGCTTGAGAACAAAATCAACATAGTAAAATAATTTAGTAATACAATATTATTTTACAATAAGAGCACGACAATTTCCTAATCAATGGAACAGAGAATCTGAGTGGTAATCGGTTTACTATGTTGTACCACTTGTGTCCAGATATTTACGATCAAACCAGATCATGGTGCATGCAGGTGGGTTTGGTCTCTCAGCCATCTAAGGATTAGACATGTCGACAGTTAGGAGCGCTGAGAGAGGGTGCGGCGCGTAGAATAAGGTGATCTGCGCTCAGGCACACTTTAGCAAAGCTATATATATATATATATATATATATATATATATATATATATATATATATATATATATGATGGACACTCCAAAAGAAACCAATGGCGATGAGGCAATGGAGGATAACCCCTCAAGGAAGAAAGCAAAGCATGGGGGTCATCGGCGCCGCTCCAAGCCCCGCCACAGCAATACCGGCACAGCAGACGAAAACAATCGGGATGGTGCCAAATATGAATACAACCCCGATCAGCCTGCCTTCGCGCAGGCCGAACAGGAAGACGGGCAGGTCAGCCCAGACGAACAGGCGACGGACGGATACCCGGAGGAGGACAACTACATGCCCACCTCCGAAGACGAGATTAGCCTCGGTGACGACGAGATCGGCGTGCCTGAGGACCCGTAGAGCAGAAGCGCTTCAAGCGCCGGCTTATGGCCACTGCGAGGAGCCTGAAAAAGAAGCAGCAGCAGCTCCAAGCTGATCAAGATCTGCTCACAGACAGATGGACTAAAGTCCTGGCGGCCGAGGAATATGGACTCGAGCCCACACCAAAGGTTATCCAAAGCACAAGTGGCTACCTCAACTCGAGGAGGAGCCTATACTACCTGCACAGGACGAGGCTGACCGGCCACCTCGTGGCCGGGATAAAACAGCGTATCAGCCCGAATACCAGCCCGCACCCCCACGCCAATACACTACGGCCCGGGGCAATAGGCAGGATCTGCGAGACATACTGGAAACAAGGCAGGACAGCCAAGATCGATCTACGGATCACGGGCGCGCGCCCCAACACGTGACGATGATCATCACACCGGATACACTATAAATAAGTCCGGCAGGGACGAACATACACAACCAGACTCATTCGAACTGCGTAGCCACATAGCCCGGCATAGAGGCGCCGCACACCCCCTCTGCTTCACTGATGAAGTGATGGATCATGAATTCCCAGAATGGTTCAAACCCGTAAACATCGAATCATACGATGGCACAACAGACCCCGCAGTATGGATCGAATATTTCCTTCTCCACATTCACATGGCCCGCGGTGAAGACCTACATGCCATCAAGTATCTTCCCCTTAAACTCAAAGGACCGGCCCGGTACTGGCTAAATAGACTGCCGGCAAATTCCATCGGCAGTTGGGAAAACCTGGAGGACGCATTCCTTGACAACTTCCAGGACACGTACATGCGACCACCAGATGCTGAGGACTTGAGTCACATTACCCAATAGCTCGGAGAGTCAGCCAGGAAATTCTGGACTAGGGTCCTAACTAAAAATAACCAAATTGTCGACTATCCGGACGCCGAAGCCCTGGCGGCCTTTAAGCATAATATCCGCAATGAGTGGCTTGCCCGACACCTCGGCCAGGAAAAACCAAAGTCCATGGTGGCCCTCACGACACTCATGACCCACTTTTGCGCGGGCGAGGACAGCTGGTTGGTTCGCAGTAGTAGCACGTCAATAAACTCCGGCACTTCCGATGTCCGCGACAATAATGGCAAGCCACGGCGCAACAGACATAAGCGTCGGAACAATGGCGACAAAACTGAAGACACGGCAGTCAATGCCGGATTCAGTGGCTCAAAATCCAGTCAGCGGAAAAAGGCATTCAAAAGAAACAATCAGGGACCATCCATTCTGGACCGCATACTTGATCGCTCGTGCCAAATTCATGGCACCCCGGATAAGCCAGCAAACCACACTAACAGAGACTGTTGGGTGTTCAAACAGGCTAGTAAAACAAATGCCGAGAACAAGGACAAGGGGCTGCACAACAACGATGACGAGGAGCCCCGACGTCCGAACATGGGGGGCCAGAAGAAATTTCCTCCCCAGGTGAAAACGTTCAATATGATCTATGCCACCCACATTCCCAAAAGGGAACGAAAGCGAGCACTACGGGACGTCTACGCGATGGAGCCAGTCGCCCCAAATTTCAACCCATGGTCAGCCTGTCCGATCACTTTTGACCGTAGGGATCACCCTACCAGCATCCGTCACGGCGGTTCAGCCGCATTGGTCCTAGACCCAATCATCGACGGATTCCACCTCACGCGAGTCCTTATGGACGGCGGCAGCAGCCTGAACCTGCTTTATCAGGACACAATGTGCAAAATGGGCATCGACCATTCAAGGATCAAGCCCACCAAAACCACCTTCAAAGGTGTATTCCAGGAGTAGAGGCCCGTTGCACGGGTTCCATCACACTAGAAGTGGTCTTCGAATCTCTGGATAACTTCTGAAGCGAGGAGTTAATCTTTGATATCGTCCCTTTCCGTAGTGGCTATCATGCACTGCTTGGACGAACCTCATTTTCTTGATTCAATGCGGTACCACACTATACATACCTCAAGCTCAAGATGCCACGACCTCGCGGGGTTATAACAGTCAATGGAAACACGGACCGCTCTCTCCGTACAGAAGAGCATACTGCAGACCTCGCAGCAGAAGTACAAAGCAGCCTTCTCCGGCAAACCACCAATCCGGCGACAACAACCCCGAACACCGTCAAGCGAGTCCGGTGTACCCTACAACAGGAACGCCAGGCACGCCAAGAGCGCGACTAGCAGTCCGGCCTCCACCCCAGCCCCATTCAGGAAGCATTCGTGCTGCGCGTACACAATTACGCACTCATAATACCATGGGCATAGGTGGAGGCGCAATAGTGATGCGGTAAACAGCGCAGTTCAGCCGCAACATACTTTAATAACCCCCTTTATCTTTCAGGACCCTACTTTCGGGCATCCTCTTCAGAGAGCCGGATCATCGGACTTATCACAGGAGGGAAAACCAAGGAGGCAAAAGGCTTTGCGCACAAAGGGAATACCCAGGTGGTATCTGTTAATGATCGTTATACCTGTTTTATATACCTACATGCGGCCCGCCCTTGGATAGGACATGTCAAATAGTCCTATTTACTTCTGCTCAACGCATTAATTGTAAACATACGCTTGGGCGTGTTATTTATTAATGGGAGATAATATATAGTGTCAGCTTATTATTCCTATCTTCAAATTTTTTTTAAAAAAATGTTCATTTAATATTGAATTCGTCCACTTTGGTACATTCAGTTTGCCAGGGGCTTCTTATGGCGCCCCATAATACGGCAAGATAAGTCCAAACACTTTCAACAGTGTGGCACCCCGAACTTATAGCATTATATCCATCAGCTCCGAATCATGTCTTGGGTCAATAGTTGGGTTTGCCCGGCTCCCTTGTTTTGGTACCTTACGTTCCGTTATATCGGCTAAGATAGCGCAGGGAGAACTACTACAATTGTGTCCCGGTTCTTCCAGACGAGCACCTCAGTAGAGAAAGCCGAAATTTGACTTTCATGATGCGGCGAGAGCTAGTCGCTGTTCGAGAGGTCTTAAAATCCTTAAATATTTTTTCCGCTTTAGGCGAGGAGCCGGCCTCGTCCGATTTAGGCGTGTATAGCGCCCCAATTCGGCTTTCCGAATTCTAGGGGCTTCGCCACAATTTAAAATTGTAGACTTCTATGGCTAAGTGAGAGTTATAAAGCCGCATAGTCCGATTGCCTTGTTCGCTGCGCCAAACACCTCCTTCACTGACCAAAAATTTGGATAAAAGAGTGTTTTGGGTTTTCCACGAACACCCCAGTACTAGTTATGTGGGGGCGGAAGCCGGCGACTGGCCTACTTTCAGAATTTTATAAACAGCCGCACAGAAGGTAATATTTTAAATCAACAAAATGCTACATAGCACAAACAAGTTCGTCTTCATATCACAAAAGACGACATGAGTACATCATTCAAAGATTGTGTCCTTGGTACATTCATCGGCCACGAGACGAGCACCTTTCATCATGCCATCATAATATTTCTCGGGGTAGCGATGCGCCTTGCCCTCCGGCGGTCCCTCCTTCACCAGCTTCTCCGCATCCAGCTTGGCCCAATGCATCTTCGCACGAGAAAAGGCCCAGCGGGCACCCTCAAGGCAAATGGATCATTTGATAACTTCAAGTCGCGGACAGGCATTCACCATCCATTTTATAAGACCAAAGTAGCTGGCGGGCAGGGGCTCACCAGGCCACATCCGGACTATGAAATCCTTCATGGCCACTTCGGCTACCCTATGGAGTTCAACCAATTGCTTCAGTTGGTCACTCAGAGGCATTGGGTGTTCGGCTCCAGCATACTGGGACCAGAACAGCTTCTCCATTGAGCTCCCCTCTTCAGCACGGTAGAACTCCGCGGCATCCGATATGCTGCGTGGCAGATCTGCGAATGCCCTTGGAGAGTTCCGAATTCGGGTAAGAAAAAGAAATGTCTCCTCCACATGCTTGCTTTGCATAGTGAATGCCTTACCCGCCGATATCTTCTTGGCCGCCTGGATTTCCGGATGGGCCTTTTGGGCTTCGGCCTTGGCGTCTTTCATGCTCAAAAGGGCCTTCGCAAGCTCAGACTCCTTCGTCTTGAAGTCACGCTCCAAGGACTCGAACCTCTTGCCGAGCTCCTGGAGCTCTTGCTGTACCTCGCCCACCCTAGCATCTTGTTTTTCGCGCTCAATGCGCTCCATGGCCGCCTTGTTTTCGGCCTCGGATAGCGCTTTCTTCAGGACGCCACTTCGGTCGTGGCCCCTATTACAAAATCATGACGCTTTTTTGTTAGCGTCACCAATTTTTCCTATTCTTTGTGATATGTGAACGGGGTATCACTCACCTTTGTTCTCTTCGAGCTGCCTCTTCGTGAGGCTGGGCTCCCCTTTGGCCTGCTCCAGGTCCCGTTTGAATCCGGTGACCTCTACTGTGCGGGCAGTAGCGGCAAGCAGCACCGCCTGCTTATTCACATAGACACATACTATTAGACTCCTGCGGTTTAGAGTTGACCCTCCATTTGGCTTTTCTTTCCGAACACCAAACAGAGTATCAGGGGCTACTGTCTATTGGGTGATAATTTCCCACACTTTTGATTACTTACCTCAAAGCCTGTCAGGAGGCTAGTACAGGCTTCGGTCAATCCGCTTTTGGCGCACTGAACCTTCTGAATCACCGCACTCATAAGAGTACGGTGCTCTTCATCCATGGAAGCACCGCGAAGCACTTCCAGCAGACTATCCGACGCCTCTGGCGTAACAGAAGTCATCGGCACGGTCGGCTTGCCCTCCTTAGTGAGGGGCTGCCTGCCCGAATCCGAAACCTTTGGAGGTTCCGGTACAGTGTCCGGCTGGGAGCCCAACTCGTTGCGGCTCTCGTCGGCATAATCTGCGGGGTTCTTACGCCCCGTGTGCCCGTCATCCGGAATTTCGCCTTGGGGCGTCTCCAGAGTCGCCTCCCCCTGCTCTGGGAGCCTTTGGGACAACACCTCCATGTCATCCGCAGGCCGAGGGGAAGTGGCCATCGGGAGCGAATTCATCGCCGAATCGCTCAAAGACCCGTCCGAAGAGGATACCTCGGGATGGGCCCTAGCCGGACTACATATACGTGTTCGGCGTTGTAACAAACTATGAAGCGAAGTCACACTAAAGTACAACAGAGTGCAGATACTCACGATCTTACTAGGGGCTTCCCCCTGGGCAGACACTCCTCCTCGCTGTAGGCGGCCGCGTGGAGTGATCCGGAAGGGACGCCTTTCCCTTCTTGGGCGTCCTAGCCTCCCCCTCCAGGGTGTCTTTCCTTTTCTTCTCCTCCCCAGTGCGGGGAGGCGGAGTTTCCTCGTGTTTCCCCCCGCCTCCGTGGGAGGAATCTGCCTCGTCATCTTCGAACGACGAGTCTATGACGGCCTTGCGCCGGGGACCCTTCCTGGTCCCCTGGGCCGCCCTCTTAGGCCCTTCGGCCTCCCCGGATGAGGCGGCCCTTTCCTTTTCCTCCTCCCCTTCGTGGGAGGAGTGTGCCTCATCATCTTCGGACAAGGCGTCCGGTACGACCTTACGCCGGAGACCCTTCCTGGTCCCCGGGGCCTTCTTTTCCGGCACCTTGTAGGGCGCCGGGACTAGCATCTCCGTCAGGAGAGCGGTTGCTGGACCTTCTGGCAGTGGAGCCGGACAGTCGATCCGCTCCGTCGTCACCACGTAATCCTGATTAAATACACACGATGACTTAAAATCCTCCCATGAGTATGCTGAGAAAGCTACACCTGGTGATGCTCAGAAAACTCACCGGATGGGGGAGCCGCGTGGCGTGGAGTCCGCGGTCCTCGGATGTGGGAGGAGGTATTTCGGAGGCCTTGAACAGCACCTTCCATGCGTCCTTCTGTGTCGTGCCGTAAAGCTCTTGAAGTGTCTGGTGTTCGGCTGGAACGAACTCCCACAGATTAAATGCCCGTCTTTGGCACGGAAGAATTCGGCGGGCGAGCATGACCTGGACCATGTTGACAAGCTTGATTTTCTTGTCCATCATAATTTTGATGCAATTCTGAAGTGTTGTCAGCTCCGCGGGTTCACCCCAGGCCAGGCCCTTCTTTTCCCAGGAGGTGAGCCGCATGGGAATTCTGGATCAGAATTCAGGGGCCGCCGCCCAGTTGGCGTCGCGCGGCTCGGTGATGTGGAACCACCCCGATTGCCACCCTTTCATGGTCTCTGCGAAGGAGCCGTCAAGCCAGGTAACATTGGGCATCCTGCCCACCATGGCGCCTCCGCACTCCGCTTGCTGGTCGCTCACAATCTTCGGCTTCACGCAGAAGATTTGTAGCCACAAGCCGAAGTGGGGCTTGATGCGGAGGAAGGCCTCGCACACGACGATAAACGCCGAGATGTTGAGGATGAAATTTGGGGCTAGATCATGGAAGTCCAGCCCATAGTAAAACATGAGCCCGTGGACAAAGGGATGCAGTGGAAATCCCAGTCCATGGATGAAGTGGGCAAGGAACACGACCCTCTCGTGGGGTCCTGGAGTCGGAATGATTTGCCCTGCGTCCGGCAGTCGGTGCGCAATATCTGCGGCCAAGTATCCGGCCGCCCGGAGCTTCGTAATATGCTCCTCCTTGACGGTGGAGGCCACCCACTTGCCTCCTGCTCCGGACATGTTTGGCTGTGTGGAGAAGGCGTGAACTAGGGCGCTGGAGCTCAAGGGTGCGAGAATGGATAAGCGAAGAAGGAAGAAGGCGTGGGTAAAAATGGGGAATCCTTATCCCTTTATAGGGTGACGAAAACGGTGCGCCTCCCCACTTGCCCGTTGAAGATCGCTTATTTCCCAAGCGCCACGATTGATGGCGCGGTTGGGTTACCCGTACCCGTATTGATGAGAATCCCATGATAAGGGGACATGATCTCTGCTTCGACAAGATGTACCGAGGAAACCGCCTCGCAATATGTACTGTGGATGGTTGTGGGAAAACGATTCGAATAATGACTCGGCCACAGTGTCGTGTCACGTTATCTAAAGTTGTCAGCGGATTATATTTATCGTTCTCTCTACGGTGGTATGTGAAAATCTCCTTGCAGAGGCGGACATGATTTAAGTGTTCGAGGTTTACTTTGGAGTATTCGGAGATGGAACCCGCCTTGCAATGCCAAAGACAATCTACGCGCCGAACTCATCGTCATTGAAGCCTGGTTCAGGGGCTACTGAGGGAGTCCTGGATTAGGGGGTATCCGGACAGTCGGACTATATACTTTGGCCGGACTGTTGGACCATGAAGATATAAGACTCAAGACTTTGTCCCGTGTCCGGATGGGACTCTCCTTTGCGTGGAAGACAAGCTTGGCGATCCGGATATTAGATTTCCTTCTTTGTAACCGACTCTGTGTAAACCCTAGCCCCCTTCGGTGTCTATATAAACCGGAGGGTTTAGTCCATAGAAGGACAATCATAATCATCATAGGCTAGCTTCTAGGGTTTATCTCTACGATCTCGTGGTAGATCAACTCTTGTAATACTCATATCATCAAGATCAATCAAGCAGGAAGTAGGGTTTTACCTCCATCGAGAGGGCCCGAATCTGGGTAAAACATCGTGTCACGTGCCTCCTGTTACCATTAGCCTTAGACGCACAGATCGGGACCCCCTACCCGAGATCCGCCGGTTTTGACACCGACACTTCTTCCCGGGAGTGGCAACTTGCTTGCCATTCTTCTTGAAGTTTCCTTTCTTTCCCTTGCCCTTTTTCTTGAAACTAGTGGTCTTGTTAACCATCAACACTTGATGCTCCTTCTTTATTTCCACTTACGCGGCCCTAAGCATTGCGAAGAGCTCGGGAATTGTTTTGTTCATCCATTGCATATTATAGTTCATCATGAAGCCTTTGTATCTTGGTGGCAGTGATTGAAGAAGTCTGTCAGTAACACAATCAACTAGAAGATCAACTGCCAGCTGAGTTAAATGATTATAATACCCAGACATTTTGAGTATGTGTTCACTGATAGAACTATTCTCCTCCATCGTGCAGCTATAGAACTTGTTGGAGACTTCATATCTCTCAACCCGGGCATTTGCTTGAAATATTAACTTCAACTCTTGGAACATCTCATATGCTCCATGACGTTCAAAACGTCTTTGAAGTCCCGGTTCTAAGCTGTAAAGCATGGCACACTGAACTATCGAGTAGTCATTAGATCGAGCTTGCCAGACGTTCATAACATCAGCTTCCGCTCCTGTAGCAGGCCTTTCACCTAGCGGTGCATCAAGGGCATAATTCTTCTGTGCAGCAATGAGGATAATCCTCAAGTTACGGACCCAGTCCGTGTAGTTTCTACCATCATCTTTCGACTTAGATTTCTCTAGGAACGCATTAAAATTCAGGGGAACGGTAGCTCGGCCCATTGATCTACAACATAGATATGCAAAACTATAAGACTAAGTTCATGATAAATTAAGTTCAGTTAATCAAATAACTAATGAACTCCCACTTAAATAAACATCCGTCAAGTTGTCTAAGTGATATGTGATCCAAATCAACCAACCCATGTCCGATCATCATGTGAGATGGGGTAGTCATCAATGGTGAACATTTCTATGTTGATCATATCTACTATATGATTCACGTTCGACCTTTCGGTATCCACTATTCCGAGAACATGTTTGTACATGCTAGGCTCGTCAAGTTTAACCCAAGTATTTTGTATGTTAAAATTGTCTTACACCCGTTTTATGTGAACGCAGAGTCTATCACACGCGATCATCATGTGGTGCTTCAAAATGATGAACTTTGGCAATGGTGCAGACTCGAGGAGAAAACTTTTATCTTGAAATTTAGTGAAGGGATCATCTTATAATGCTATCGCCGTTCTAAGCAAAATAAGATGCATAAATGATAAGCATCACATGCAATCAGAATATGTGACATGATATGGCCATCATCATCTTGTGCTTTTGATCTCCATCTCCAAAGCAACGTCATGATCTCCATCCTCACGGGCTCGACACCTTGATCTCCATCGTTGCGTCGAGGTCGTCATGCCAACTATTGCTTCTACAACTACCGCTAATGCATAGTGATAAAGTAAAGCAATTACATTGCGCTTGCACTTCATACAATAAAGAGACAACCCTAAGGCTCATGCCGGTTGTCGATATTACAAAACATGATCATCTCATACATCAACATATATCACATCATATCTTGACCATATCACATCAGAACATGCCCTGCAAAAACAAGTTAGACGTCCTCTACTTTGTTGTTGCAAGTTTTACGTGGCTGCTACGGGCTTCTAGCAAGAACCGTTCTTACCTACGCAAAAAACCACAACGGTGTTTTATCAAGTTTGTTGTTTTAACCTTCTTCAAGGACCGGCCGTAGTCAAATTCGATTCAGCTAAAGTAGGAGAAACAGACAACAGCCAGCCACCTTTATGCAAAACTAGTTGCATGGCTGTCGGTCGAACCGGTCTCATGTACGTGGACACGTAGGGTTGGTTCAGGCCACTTCATCCCACAATACCGCCGAATGAAAATAAGACGTTGGTGGTAAGCAGTATGACTATCACCGCCCACAACTCCTTGTGTTCTACTTGTGCATATCATCTACGCATAGAGCTGACTCAGATGCCACTATTGGGAAATGTTGCATAGAAAACAAAATAAATTCTGCGCACATGCAAGATCTATCCATGAAGATGCATAGCAACAAGAGGGGGAGAGCATCTTCATACCCTTGAAGATCGCTAAGCGGAAGCGTTTATCAACGCGGTTGATGTAGTCGTACACCTTCACGATCCGTCCCGATCAAGTACCGAGCGTACGGCACCTTTGTGTTCAGCACATGTTCAACTCGATGACGTCCTCGCCTTCTTTATCCAGCAAGACGGGCGAAGTAGTAGATGAGTTCCGGCAGCACGACGGCGTGGTGACGTTTGGTGATGAAGAATAATCTCGGCAGGGCTTCGCCAAGCACTACATAAACTAGACCGAGGATAAACTAGAGCGGACGGGGTTGCTGGCACACGGCTTGGTGAATCTTGATGTGTCTTGGGTACTAGCCCTGCCCCTCTATTTATATGTTGAGCCCTGGGGTCGAAACTTAGAGAAAAGGCCTCCTCAAAGTCGGTTTTACCCGAAAGGCAAGAGTCCTTCTCGGACTCCACTCCTGGGCCAGACGCCAGGGTTCTCGGTGTCTGGGCCCAGACGCCGGGGACCCTCGCGTCTGGCCTCTGGTCTCCGCAAAACTTCATTTTGCACTTTCCAAAAACCTTGTGGGCTTTAACCCTTAGCCCAAATAAAGTGTTCTCGCACCAGGTCATTTCGGGAAACATCTGAAACCCCTTCCGGTGAATTCTGGAACTCTTCCGGAGACCAAACACTATTATCCCATATATCAATCTTTACCTACCACTACAAGAATTCTGTTAATCCATGACAGACACAATCCGTCATGGACCAGCAAAAAACCATCATGAAGTAGTGTCCTTGACGGATTTGAAATCCGTCATGTATATCGCATCATAATTGGACCATGTGCATTCCATGACGGTTCTTGGCTGTCATGGGATGACACCTAACTGACGTTGTCATAACGGTGTTAGCTTGACTGTCACATCATCATCTGACATGAATCTGATGTGGTGGCCCATGAAATAAGAAGCCCAGTTAGACTTTTGGCCCACTAAATTGTAGCTCAGCCCAAGATGGACAACCCATGTAGCAATCAGCCCATTAAAAATTTCAGCCCATTAAATTTCAAGTTGATCCAAGGCCCACTAATTTCATTGATGAATCAGTTTGTTATCGGCCCAATTAGGATTTTAACCTACTAAATTTTTTTGGCGAGAAAACCTACTAATTAGAATATTTTGGTTTTTAACATTTTAGCTCAGAAACTTTTCTTAATATAATAAATAGAATACACATATTCCACTAAAAACAGAATACATGTATACACAAACACAAATTACAGTGAGAGATACAAAAGAAAAGTCCCTCCACGGTGGAGAGGTCGTTTTCCGCCAAGACGGTGGCCCTCGCCATCTAACTCGCGTCCATTGGATGCGTTGCTGTGGAGGGGAATCACTAGCTCTTCGCCGCCGCATTACCCATTGCCCTGCAGTCCTCGAGCACACCCGTCTAGTATTCCGTCGTGCAGGCCCATCCAAGTCTGTGAGCCCGCCCTTGTTCCCTCGGCTCGGCACGCCCAGGAATGGAGCCGCTCGCGCCCTGCAGAGACTCAGACACAGGTCAGATCAACGGCAGCGGCGCCAGGTCGGCCTTCAGGGGCATCGCCGCCATAGGGCCGAGGCCGTCGTCACAGCGGCATATGCGGCCAGCATCCTACAGTGGATCGACGGGAAGCGACCCCGCTGGCACCGTAGCTCCCGTCCGCGGACGCTCGGGAGGTGTTGGCCGCCGCACGGTTTGGGGTTCGTTGGCAGCGTCGACCACGGCACAGCTCCTCGGTGACGGGTCGGCGCAGCCCTCCCAGCGTTCCAGCGCGCACCACCGTACGGTGTGGGGGCGTCTTGGATGTCGCGGTGGCGGTGCTTGGCTTGGTCGGGATAGAGGAATAAAGTGACAAGGAGAAGGAGACGGAAGGAAGGAAGGCAGAGAGATCCAGATCCAGGGAATTTGACGATTGGAGATGGGAGGAAGGAGAGCGCTATGCGGAAGAGATGCCGGGGGCTGTGGGTTGGGGGAGATAGAAGAGGGGGAGAGGGATTGTTTTCCAACCGTTCGATTTCGGAGGAACGAACGGTCCATACGCGCGATCCGTGGGTGGGTAGGTTCAGCCAATTAGAGGGCGCAGTTTGCCTCATGTGGGATCGGCCCCTTTGCTGGAACCTCTGTTGACTTGAGCCCACCACCGACCACCGAATTAGCCGCGCAGAATTTTGTTTCCTTTCATTTTTCATAGCTGATTAAATCACTCCTATGAAGTACTCCCTCCGTCCCATAATGTAAGACGCATTTTGATACTAGTGTAGTGTCAAAAAACGTCTTACATTATGAGACGGAGGGAGTAATTTGCAAAAAATTCACAATCTACACCTTAATGCATTTTGTGTGTGTGATATATATGGTATTTAGTAGAAAATCCGTCAATTTATGAAATGATCTACTCCCTTCGTTCCATAATATAAGAGCATTTTTTACACACTAGTGTAAAATTTCTCTTATACTCCCTCCGTTCCTAAATATAAGTTTTTGTAGAGATTTCACTATGGAGCACACACAGATGTATATAGATGCATTTTAGAGTGTAGTTTATTCATTTTACTCCGTATGTGGTCCATAGTGGAATGCCTCCAAAGACTTATATTTAGAAACGGAGGGAGTATTATGGAGCGAAGGGGGTAATATTTTATAGTTAAAAGGAATTTATGTGTGCACGTCTACCCTTCATCCTCCTCCAGAGCGAACAAGAGACTAGGGTTCCTGCTTCCCGCCGTCGGCGCCGCCTATCTACCTTGCCCCCTACAGCCTTTGAGCCATGGGGACACGATGGATCCCGGCCCATGCCGCCGATAGGCCTCCGTTTAGATGCTTCTTTGAGTTTTGTTAGGATTTGTGTTCGATTCATAAGGTGAGACGGTGGCGGCTCCTTGAAGATTGAATAAAGTTCTCTCCGCCTAGCTCCCTTCCTGGTGGTGCTTCTAGCATTGTGAGAGGGCGTGTGGAGGTGTGTCTCCGGTGAATCTCGCATGATTCAGTCGGTGGTTGTTTTTGGTGGTTCTGTTCAGATCCGATTTGAGTTCGTTTATATTCGCGTGTCTTCAGATTGGATCATTTCAATCTACGTGTCTCTTTATCCACAACGATTATTTTCTGTTGCACTATTCCTATGGGATCTTAACAAGACGGCTTCCCGACTGTCTACTACAATATGTTTTGCCCAGCTCCGACGAATGAGGGGCGATAACGGCAGCACGCCTTCAGCTTGCTATAATGTTTGTAGTCACGACTAGGTGGTCTACAGATCTGGATGTAATATGTTTTTCGTGTTCATTGTGTATAGTATCTCAAATAAGCTTTAAAACGAAAAAAGGTGCATATGTGTGATTTTTAGCTTAGATCGCTAGATGGAAAATTGTTGTTTCTAAACAATGTACATCTGGTGAAAACTTACCCAAATTTTATCACAGGCAATTGATGTCATATCATGGCACTATGTCAAGTTTCACATTTTTTGACTCGATTTTTAGAATTAAAAAAACATGTAAGGTACATGCCTGTGGTCGAGTCTTGAAACACTGATATTTGGAAATCCTTTTTTTCTTGTATAAGACCTAAGCATAGAGTCAAGAAAATGAATATGATTATTTCAACCATTTTTATGTTATTTCATATACATCTAGTTTAAATTTGGAGTATATTCATTAAATACCTAGAAATTAATTTTAAAATTTTAAAACTAGCAAACGAACACTACTTTTTTCAAATTTTAAGATGCAAGATGTAATGATGTATGTTTAATGCAGAAAAAATTTCAAGTCAAATGATTTAGCAACTGTAACTTTTCCTTCAAACCTGAGACATTCAGTTTCAAAACTATGATTCTTCCTTGTTGATTGTTCATTTTCTAAACAATGTATGTCGATTTTTTTGTTAGACTAGGTTTTCCTTTTTTATAAATTTTAAAAAACCAATAAGATCCATGTTGGTGGACTGTGGTGAAGCCTAGAAATGCACTTAATGGCTTAATTGTAGCAAACAAAGGCCAAAAACACCAAATTTTGACAAGGAACATTTGATGGAGCACTTTGAGTGTAGATATTTTTTTCCAAGGTCAAACTATGAAGCAGTTGACACTTTCCTTCAAACCCAACTTGTTCCCTTTCGAAACAATGATTTCTTCCTAAAAAATCTTCCATTTTTTTTCAAGCAGTGTACGTCACTACTTTTGCGAAACCTTCTCATATTTTCACCACATAATACAAAGACACCATGCTAGGTTTCATGTGTTTTCTTTTTTGTTACTTTTTGCATTTAATTTAATTTTTGTAACTAGTTTTTCTCACTTGAAAAAAAAGAATTAAAGAAAGTAAATTAATCAACGAGACGAAAAGAAAGTGTTTGTGCATTTGTTCCTTGAAGTTTATGGAAAGTGTTTCGCGTGTATTTAAAAATTAACAACATATTTTTGAAAATTATTCTCTTGCTTTCAAAAAATTGACAACATGTATTCAAAAAATGTTCAATGTGTTTTAAAGATAATTTTCAACATGTATTACCGAATTTATTGTGTAAAATAATTTAAGAAACGCATATGCCCATGCGTTTCAACATTTCTACAATTTATTAATACTAGCACATATGCACGTGCGTTGCAACGGGAAGATAATTATTTTGCAACAAGCAGTGAAAGAGATAATTGATGTGTTCATAAAAACAATCTCCATGGTGGTGGGCGATAGAGCGAAGAGCCGCGGTCTTCCCACGGTTCATGTTTGGCCCGCGAGATCTTGATAGTGGTGGGGTTGGTCGGCGTGGCGGCGACCACCGAACTGCTACCTATTTTTAACTCCAAGTCCACCTCTGTTTCGGAGTTGTGGTTGTGTCCTCACTCATTTGGTTGCTGCACGACGACCTTCGAGGCACGGTTGCTTCGATCATTTTCTCCCACAACGACGTAACCGGATGGATTACTAATTACAGCGCATAAATTAAGTTTCATTAGCATAATCAACGCATAATTGAGCATGAATTGCCGAATATTCTTGGAAACATGAGCATTTTTTTAAATTACGAACAATGTTTTTAACATTTCGTCCATTTTGGAAAACATAAACAAAAATTGAAACAACATCATTTTTTGAAGACATGAACCTTTTACCAAAACCCAAGCACTTTTTTAATTTGTGACTGACTTTTGAAAAAGGAACATGGTTTGAACATTTAGAACAATTTTATAAAATGTGTTTTAATACACAGACATTATTTTGAATCTGTGAGCATTTTAGTAAAACAAGAATATATTTCAAATATAGAATATTATTGAAATACATTTTTCAAAAAATTAGGTAAAAAATGGGCTGGCCCAGTCTTGTGTGCCCTGTGCGAACTCCAACTATTTACCGCTCAGTGCTAGAAGTAGGATTTTTGCTGCTACATGGGATGTCAAATAAGTGGGCTGGCTTCGCTGGGCCACAGAGTTATTATTAAACAATAACTTCTAATTCACATTATCAGTTCTTTAATAATTTTTTATCTAAAAAATACAATGCATATACACAATAATCGAGCGTGCTTGTAGTTATTGAAGATAGATATTTTTACAAACTTTAAATCCATTTTTTCTTACATTTATTTTCTAGTGGGAAAAGCTAAAAAAGAAAATAAGCACAAACTTGAAGCAAAACAATAACTGTGCATGCTTGTGGTCCATAATGAACGTACTTAAAAAATTCTGACATTTTGTCTTTAAATCCACATAAATTTTGGGAAAAGTAGATGTTTACCTCTTCAAAGTTCAAAATAATGAAAATCGAATAAGATTTGAAATACACTATAAAATTAGTAGTTTATATGGAAAAATATAAATTTCAAAATAAACACCAACTTGGTAAAATAAAATAAAAAGGAAACCGCATAAGGAAAATTGCTTCAAGATAAAAAAAAATGTTATGTTGCGCAATTGGGCTGGCCGGATTGCTACCGAAGGCGAGCGATACGGCCGTTTTGAGCAATAAAGAGCTAATAAAAGCTCGGCTTTATTCATTCATTCATATTTCGATTTTTAATACATTTTTTGCATGATTTTCTTTCAAGCTAAGTTCCTTTCTTTTTACAGATGAACAACATGCACACCCGTCCAGGATACGGCACAACGGAGACACAGGCGCAGACGTGCAGCAGGGACCCGTCGCAAGGATTCTTTTCAGATTAAGCCCCTGCGTAAACCTTTCTTACTGTCTTTTGTTGATTCATATCCCACGGTTTTTCACCATAACCAACGAGGAGGCTGGCGTTTTGGCATCGGTTGCGCCAGAAATTCTCGCCTGTACCTGGACACTAGGGGCTCAGGGCATTGTTCTGCCCGTTATCATAAAGACCGAATACCTTAGGGAGTGTTCGACGTCTCGAGTTAGGCCTTATATGCATCAGCTCCGAGTCATGTCTTTGGTCAAATGTTGGGTTTGCCCGGCTCCTGTGTTTTGCTGCCTTACGTTCCGTATCATCGGCTAACGCGGCACCAGGAGAACTACTGCGATTGTGCCCCGGTTCGGCCGGGCGAGCACCTCAGTAGAGAAAGCCGAAAACTGACTGTCATGATATAGCGAGAGACTGGTCAACCACTCGATCGACTACCGGAATGTTTAGAATTCCTCCGCTTTGACGAAGGACCGTTTCCCGGTCAGGCACATACGCGCCCCGAATTCGGAGAGCGCGATGCCCCTAGGGGCTATATCGTAGCCCCACCTTCGAACTCCTATGGCTAAGTGAAAGTGATAAAGCATTATAGTCCGGTTGCCTCGTTTGCTACGCTATCACCTCCTTCATAGGACCAAGACGTTGGATTAAGTGTGAAAATGCGCTATTTCGCAAACACCCCCGCACCATGTGCGTGGGGGCTGAAGCCGAAGACTGCCATCTTTCAGGTTATACACAAGTATACATTAAACGGCCGCACAGGAGATATTTCAATACTTGAACGCGCAAGTACAAAAAGCGCTTATATTATAAACATCATTTTACAAACCATAAAGTTCATTTGCACATGACATTTTTTGAACACTGCGACTCTATTACACGAGCACCACGCAGAACTTCCCCAAAATAGTGCTCGGCGGGTAACCGGCTCTCGTCCGAACCCTGGGTCGCAACAGCGGTGGCATCCATCTCCGTCCAGTATGTCTTCACACGGGTGAGGGCCATCCGTGCACCCTCTATGCAGGCCGACCGCTTCATCGCCTTGATATGCGGCACCGCCCCAAGGAATTGCTGCAATAAGCCAAAATAACTCTTCGGCTTGGGCCTATCCGGCCAGACATGAGCCACGATATCCATCATGGCAAGTCCGGACAATCTATTCAGCTCAGCCCACTCAGCCAACCGATCGGTCAGCGGAAGTGAACGCTCTGGACTATGGAATTGAGACCAAAAAAGCTCTTCCGTCTCGTGATCCTTTTGACTTCGGAAGTGTACAACAGCATCTGCCGCACTCGCCGCTAAATCCATATAAGGATCCTCCGGACCCCACAGCTGGCCAAGCTGAGCGTACTTCGGATCTGTAAACCTCCTGCGCAGCAGAAAGGGCTTGCCAGCCACAATATCTCCGGCCTGGCGCAGCTCCTCCTTTATAGCCCTCATTGCAGAACGGGCATCCTTGGCTTCGGCGGTGGCCTTCTTCAGGCCTTCTTGCTCTGCTCGGCGTTCTTTTTCAAGAACCTCATAGCGGTCGGTAACATCTTTCAACTTCATGGCCATTTCGGCCATCTCCTCCCTGCTTCGGCAGTGAGCAGCCTTTTTGGCTTCTAGCTCTTCGGCCGCCCTCGAGGCAGCCGCATCACTCCTTCTGGCCTGCTCCTTGGTTCGAGCAACCGCCCGAAGGCTCTCCACAGCAGAGGCACCATCTGCATTGAGCACACATGTTGTAAGGAGTGGGCTTCGGCTCCCTTACTAGGTGACCACGGAGAAAAACCTACCTTGTGACTCGTCAAGTCGCTTATTGACCAGTGCGATGTCCGCATCCGCAATGTCAAGTTGCCGCTTTAGTTCAGCAACTCCATCAGTCCGGCTGGCCACCGGACTATCCGCCACCTGCATAGGAAAGGCGAAAATCAATACCTGCGATTTTGATCCTCGGCACGCTGTCGCTCTCGACAACCTACCGAGTCCCAGGGGCTACTATCTATACAGGGCGCACTTTATGTGCAAAACTATCAAAAGGTATGTCATTTTTACGTACCTCAAACCCCGCCAGCAAGCTTCTGACGGCATCATGCAACCCGCCTTCGGCGGACAAAATTCTTCCAATCACCATACTCATCAACGTACGATGACCTTCTGAGATAGACGCCCTCCCAAGCAGATCCTTCAGCTCCCCTGGCCGCACACCAGCCGGTGCCGAACTCTCCGGCCCCTCCGGACTCGGGGATACCCTCCGCGATGACACCTCAGGTTCGTCCGCCCCGCCTGATGGTGCGGCGGATGGAGGCGTCTCGCTCTCCACCATCTCCGGACGAAGGTCCCCCAAAGACGAGCTCATCTGAGAAGGACGGAGATCCGAACTACAAGGTAAAAACTTCGGTTATCCTCAGAAGCAAACATAGGGGTGTCTCTTATTATAGAACCCCCCCCTTTTATACTTACGGCTCGCTGGAGGGCTGATTCCTTAGGGGAGATAGTGCGGCCGGGGCCTCCCCGGACGCAGGACCCTCTGGTGAAGATCTCTTCCCCCGCTTCGAGGCCTTGGCCTCCGGGTTTTTGGAGGAGGTCCTCTTCTCCCCTTGGAAGGAGGGATTCTCGGCTCCCCCTTTCTCCAAAGCCTCCTTGGTAGAGGCGGTGGTGTCCCTGTCCTCCCCTTCGCCTTCCTCTGAAGGCGCAACCTTCAGCATCCTGACCAGCACGGGATTCGGCACGATCTCCGGGAGGGGGGCCGAACACCGTATCAGTTTCGCCTGCGCTATCCACTCCTATTCAAGAGACGGTGGGTTAAAAGGCAAATTCGAGAAGGCGTAAACAAACGGTGTGTTCAGACGCAGGGCCACTTACCTGAGTATCCGGGCGATTGCAGCTTAGGACATAATCCTCGGTCAATTCCGGACACATCAAATGTGATCCGAAGAACAATTTATACATCTCCACGGGTGTCGTACCCATGAAGTGTTGGAGAGCTCGCGGCCCCTCGGGATTGAACTCCCACAGACGGAGGGGGCGACGCTTGCAGGGCAGGAGACGCCGAATCAGCATAACCTGCATCACTACGACCAGATTGATCTCCCTCTCCTGGAGGTCTCGAATCCGGCCCTGCAATAGGGGTACATCCTTTGACGGCCCCCAGTTGAGCCCTTGGCTGACCCATGACATCAGCCGCTGCGGAGGGCCCGAGCGGAAGATGGGCGGCGGCTTCTGCCTGCTGCCCCTGGGAGCGGTTATGTAGAACCACTCCTGCTGCCACAAGCCGAGCTCCTCCTGGAAAGAGCCCTCGGGCCATGGAGCGTCGGCCCTTCTGCTTACAACCGCCCCGCCGCACTCTGCTTGACGCCCCTTGATCATCTTCGGCTCCACATCGAAGGTCTTAAGCCACAAGCCGAAGTGAGGGGTAATGCGAAGGAAGGCTTCGCAGACGACGATGAATGAAGAAATATGGAGGATGGACTCCGGAGCCAGGTCGTGGAATTCCAACCCATAGTAAAACATGAGCCCTCTCACAAAAGGATCCATCGGGAAGCCTAAACCCCGACGGAGGTGGGACACGAACACGACGTTTTCGCCGGGCTCGGGGGTGGGAATGACCTGCCCTTTGGTGGGCAACCTATGCGAAATCTCGTAAGTCAGGTACTTGGCTTGTCGCAGCTTTAGCACGTCCTCTTCCGTGAGGGAAGAGGGCATCCACCGGCCCTGTAGGTCGGAGCCGGACATTGTTGAAGGTCCGAAGCGCTCGAATCTGGGGCTCTGGGTGTTGGAACTCGGGGCGAGGAGTAGATTCGATTGAGGATTGAAGAAAAGAAACGAGCCTTGGTCCCATTATAAAGAGGGAGAATACCAAGAGCCGTCCCCGTGACCGTTCGGGACTCGCCTCCGATAGAGGGGGCGTGGCAATGGGCACGGTTGGGTTACCCACGTCCGTATTGATGGGAATCCCGGAATAAGGGGAACACGATCTCTGCTTCGACAAGACGTGCCAAGGAAACTGCTTCGCTAAACACGCTGAGGTGGTATAATAAAAAACGATTCAAGTAAAGGCTTGGTGGTGGTATGACGTCATGCCACAAAATACGTCAGCAGATTGAACTTGTGTACATATTATTCTCTCTACGGTGGAATGTGGAATTTATTTTGCAGAGCCGGACACTATCCTGGTGTTCACAATCTTCTATGAATTATTCGGAGGAGGAACCCGCCTTGCAATGCCAAACAATATGCGCGCCGGACTCATCGTAATTGAGGCCTGGTTCACGGGCTACTAAGGGAGTCATGGACTAGGGGGTGTCCAGATAGCCGGACTATCATCATCGGCCGGACTCCAAGACTATGAAGATACAAGATTGAAGACTTCGTCCCGTGTCCGGATGGGACTTTCCTTGGCGTGGAAGGCAAGCTTGGCGATACGGATATGTGGATCTCCTACCATTGTAACCGACTCTGTGTAACCCTAGCCCTCTCCGTGTCTATATAAACCGGAGGGTTTTTAGTCCGTAGGACGAACAACCATTACAACAATCATACCATAGGCTAGCTTCTAGGGTTTAGCCTCCTTGATCTCGTGGTAGATCCACTCTTGTACTACCCATATCATCAATATCAATCAAGCAGGAGTAGGGTTTTACCTCCATCGAGAGGGCCCGAACCTGGGTAAAAACATCGTGTCCCTTGTCTCCTGTTACCATCCGCCTAGACGCACAGTTCGGGACCCCCTACCCGAGATCCGCCGGTTTTGACACCAACACCATCCATTCGTGATGGTCCAAATGTTGTATAAGGAAAAAAAGGCTAGGCCGATTTGATCGATCCATGACAGTTTTTGTGACAATCTGTCTTCGTCCGTCATAATGGGGCTACAGATTTGGGGAACATCATCATGTTGTTGATCTGTGACGGTTTCTATGACGGTTCTCGGGAACGTCACCAGAAATCCGTCATGGATTAACAGGTTTTTTGTAGTGTACGGACCATTCTGGAGCTCCTCGTCATGTCCGTGATCTCATCCGGGACTCCGAACAACATTTGGTCACCAACATACATAACTCATATAATACTATATCGTGAATGAACGTTAAGCGTGCGGACCCTCCGGTTCGAGAACTATGTAGACATGACCGAGACACCTCTCCAGTCAATAACCAATAGCGGAACCTAGATGCCCATATTGGCTCCTACATATTCTACGACGATCTTTATCGGTCGAACCTTATGACAACATACGTAATTCCCTTTGTCCATCGGTATGTAACTTGCCCGAGGTTCGACCCTCGGTATCTTCATACCTAGTTCAATCTTGTTATCGTCAAGTCTCTTTACTCGTTTCGTAATACATTATCCTGTAACTAACTCATTAGTCACTTTGCTTGCAAGGCTTCTTATTATGTGTATTACCGAGAGGGCCCAGAGATATCTCTCCGATACTCGGAGTGACAAATCCTAATCTCGATCTATGCCAACTCAACAAACACCTTCGGAAATACCTGTAGAGCATCTTTATAAACACCCAGTTACGTTGTGATGTTTGATAGCACACCAGGTATTCCTCCAGTATCCGGGAGTTGCATAATCTCATAGTTAAAGGAATATGTATTTCACATGAAGAAAGCAATAGTAATAAACTGAACGATCAATATGCTAATCTAATGGATGGGTCTTGTCCATCACATCATTCTCCTAATGATGTGACCCCGTTATCAAATGACAACACATGTCTATGGTTAAGAAACCTTAACCATCTTTGATCAACGAGCTAGTCTAGTAGAGGCTTCTTTGGAACACAGTATTTGTTTATGTATTCATACATGTATTTAAGTTTCCGATCAATACAATTCTAGCATGAATAATAAATCTTTATCATGAATAGGGAAATATAAAATAACAACTTTATTATTGCATCTAGGGCATATTTCATTCAGTTTGTTATTATCCACTGAAATCGAAAGGGATACATTTGTAAAATAAAATAAAATAAAAACTCAGCTTTTTTCACATACTAAATATGATGTCCTCAACGCATTTGCGAGGCCTGCCGTGTTAGTTTGGAAAAGAGGTAATATCATTAGGAGTCGTAGAACTTGCATCACATGTGCAGTTTGGTGCTAGAACTTTGTAAATACGATTTTGTGATCAATTTTTCTTTTGAACACAGCTTTGTGATCACCTAACTTGACTCAAACGTGCAGATACGATCACAAATGTGTATGCGGGCCGTGTGTATGGCCCCACCTGTCATTGACTGATGGTGCTCGGCCGACACATTTTTGCATAAAAACCCTCATCTTTTTTTATTTGTGGAAAAAATCCAAACACCGTGCTGCATTTTTGCACAAAACTTTCTCTCTTTTTTTTTTGCTGAAAAACTCGCCCATTGTGCTGTTCACAATGCCAACACGAAAATTTTAACACAAAATGGGAGCTGCCAGGTCTCAAACCAAAGACCAACGGATACAACATGCGCAGCGATAGCACTCTACCCTTCATATTTCAATGTTCAAACTAGATAACAAAGCTATACGTACTAGGCGAAGATGCATGTGGAGCTTAAATCGGTTGGAGATATAGTGGCCCATTTTGCGTGTGTTTGCTTTTTTCTAGAAATTTGTACATGGTATTTAAATTATAATCTCAGTAATAGAAAAAAATGTTTAAATATTCGTGTGGTACAAATATTGTACACTCAAACAAAATAACTTACTTTAGAAAAATCATGTACTATTTTAAAATATTGCTATATTTGCAACAATATTTACGCATTATCAAAAATGTTTTTATAATTTATAATAATACAATTATTTTCAAATTTAAAACATTATTTTAATTATCCAAACATTTCAATAAATATACGCACATTTGTACAGTTCAATGTTTATATAATTAAAAATTATAATACTTTACATTTTAAACTGTTGATATGAATGTTCAATCATTTCTAATATTTAAATTATTATTTTTTAATATAACTCATGAGTAAAATATATAGACAAGTGAATATTCATATTTAGTAATTTTTGTAGTCACCATTTTATATAATTTAAATATAAGCTACGAGCATATAATTTTCTTGAATTCATTAAAAATATTTAATTAATATACATTAAAAATGTTTTTATTGGCTAAGTATTTTTTATACCACACACAGGTTTATGTTCAGATATTTTTTTGTTTACTAATCATCTCTTGTACGTATAATATTTTTAACACACAAATATTTGAATATCATTTTTATTATTTATGTTTTCCAAATATTTTGAAAAAGTATCTTAAGTGTTTTTACTTTTAAAATTTTATTAATTAAATTTTACGAATCATTTTTTTGGATAATACACAATTTATATTAAAAAAATACTTACTAATCATTTTCTGTATGTATAATAGTTTTACACACAAATATCTGAATATAATTATACTACTTATGTTTTACAAATAACTTAAAAAGATAGCGCGTGTAGAATGGGCCGTTGTATCTGCAGCCCAGATAAGCTCCGCATGATCCTCGCTTAATATATATAGCTTTGTTCCAATTTACCCATTCAAATGTGAATCGTGGAGTGGCTATGCGAGCAGCTGATCTAACATTGGGTTTCTTGTTTGAGTTTTGACGTAGCCCTTTGGTTTTACTTTTCGCATCATGAGCACAGTAGCCAGTGGGCGAATTTTCTGCAAATAAAAAAATTCAAGCACTTTCTGTGCAAAAGTGCGTTGTGGTGGTCAGATTTTTCGAAAATAATAAAAATTCAAGGGTGTCTTATGCAAAAATGCATAGCCCGAGTGTCCTCACTCAATGACAGGTGGGGCCATACACATGGATACGCCCACATATGACCATATTTACACGCTTGAGTCAAGTTATTAAGTGACCACAAAACCGTATTTTCAAAGTTCTACCATCAAACTGAACATGTGATGCAAGTTCTGTGACTCTCAGTGATATTACCTCTTTGGAAAATGTATAATATAAAAAGCATAGAGTTTCCCATGCGCCATTTTATTCTGAAGAAATCAAGAGATATAAAAGGCATACTGTTTCCCGTGCCATGTGATAGAAACAGAGTACGTACACAATATCTTCAGAAAGACGAAAGGATAATATGTAAGAAGAGGGGGAAAGGGCAGCAGGGAGAGATCTTACATATGTACAGGCAGTTCAGTCAGTGGACTGCTTATTTGGACTAGTCCACGATGAAAACACAAAAGAAGAAGACGAAGCAATGACAAACAATTGTGCGCCGCTATGGCACGGGAGGGAGCTTTGGCCTCCTGAGCTAACTAGCATGTGCAGTGCAGACAAACATGGTCGCCGCGACGTCTCATCTATTGTGCAACGGGTTTGGGCCGGTCGGCACGACATGCGTGTCGTCGTCCTCGTCCTCATCGCCGTCGCCTGCCCACGCCGCTGCACCACCGGCTTTCTTCTTCCTCTGCTCCTTGCACCGGGCGGCATCGAAGGAGGCCGTTGCGACGACGGCACGGCCGCGGCGGTTGCCTGCCGACGCCATCACGGATAACGATGGTACGCCCGCACCGTGGACGGCGACCACGACGAGCAGGAGGAGCACGGCGAGCGCGACGAACGCGGCCGCGCTGGCAAGGGGCCGCCTCCCCATTGCACGTCGCGCGTACGAGAGTGTGGCCTGGGGCCAGCAGGACTGCAAGAGTGTTGCCTGCTCGCGGCAAATGCTAGTGGGGGAGAAGTTTCTGCTGAATCAAATCCTACTGAATCTATATTGGCCGGTCACAGGACATTTGGAGTTGCCAGTCGTTTTTATATGTTTATTTTCAGAGCAATGTTGCCACCCTCTACAAAAGTAAAACCACATCGATCATATAGTGTACTAAGCCAAACTGAAATTTTGATAAAACATGTAGTACGTGCAAGGTGAGTCATTGAGTACAGGGCTTACCTAATTATGCACTAAAAAATCTCAGAAAATGCATAGGTATGAATCATGTTATAACATATTGGCACATACAAAACAAAAATTCTACACTTACGGAAAGAGTGCCACGGACTGATTTTACAGGGAGATGTGTCCTCCTCTCCACCACAAATTCACCCCTCCTTGATTTTAGCTGACCCCACCCTTTGATTTTAACTGGGCCATGTCAGTCCGTAACTTCCTTTCCGTGCGAAATGGCCTGTGGATGTAGCAAAGCTCCATACAAAAATACTCGCCAAAAATTAGGCACACACAAACTCTTGTATAAAGGTATTAAAAATCGGTAATGCTATTTGGCTGACGTTGGGAAGGGGATGGCACACGAATGTTGTTTGCTCGCATTTTTAGTTGCTCGTTTTTGCTTAAAATTTCCTTTTTCCCAAAATCTGTCATGATGTTCATCAAGAAACTGTCAATCCCCGAACAACCAAAATTGTGATCAAAACGTTCGCAAATATCACCCCTACCAGCGAACGTTCGCCAGATAAGAAAGTCCATTGCAAATTCAGACCTAATGGGACCCCTTAACATCATTTTTTTCTGTAATCCTGCCTCCGGCCTCAGTACATACTTCTAAGTGAATTTGCATCTTAGCGCCAGCGTTTAGTGTAGGCCAACATACTACTTTTATCATCAATTTTTCCAAGATCATGTGGCTTAAACAAAATCTCGTTCTATTCCCCTAATTTTGCTTCGTTCGGGATGAATTTTTTAAATACATTCACGAGTCTTTTGGGTACAAAGGAAAAAAAGGCGCAAACCCAAATCTCCACAAAATGAGTACTAACAAGAAACAGTAAAGAGAGATTGATGTTGGGAGGTCTACTTCCATCTACATGCCTTGTCAAGTTCACAGTCCTTACAAGAGGACTAGACCCATGATGGATGCAGTACATCAACACCAAAATCTTTGTGGCCAACACCTTTCATATGTGCCCACCCTTTTTAACCAGAAGGAAATAAATGATGTTCTCCTTCAACCACAAAAGGAGAAAAAAAATTGTCCTACACAGGTAGTCGCCTTCGTTGTGTCACATTGCCTCCACTGTTGATGCCATCACTTAGGTACAAGCTGAGTTATGCTTCATTTAATTCAAAAGCTTAGCTTGTATAGGGGTACATTTCTCGGTCGTACAAGGTCCATGTCACAAGGACAAAGATTTCAATAACATGGCCGAGCTTGATGTGATGCCTTTTCCTTTCAAGAGAAACTGCTTTTGTTATTTCCCTTTCAAAACGGTTGCTTTCATCTTCCTTTTCTGGAGGAATTGCTTTCATCTTTTTCAGCTGTTGATCTCCTTCTCTCGGCTTGAATGTAATGCAGGAGCAGCTAATCCACAGAATTTAGTGAGGATTGAACATTGCTATATTTTTTTCTTTTAGAGATAACATCGCTAGAATTTTCTGGACAGATATTTTCTAGATTAATTATCATTGAGAGAGTGCAAAAATCTCAGGTCAGGTGTGATCAGCGATATTTGCACGTTTTCTATAGTCGGTCGAAAACTCCAAGATGTTTGTTAGCAACTTGATTTGTCCAATGGAAAAGACAGGAAAAAACGATGGCTACTAGTACACGTTAGTAGCAGAGAATGTGCTTCTGAGACTAGCCACAATCGGTAGTAACGTAGACTAGTAACATGCTAGTCTATGTTAGAGCATCTCTAGCAGACCCCGCAAAATCCCAATCCGCATAAGTGTTTTGCAGTTCACGGAAAATCGGTTTTACGGGCTGGCGCGGGCGGCGGCCGAACAGACTCCATATAATCAACCTGTTAAAAATATATTCTCTGAATATACCTCTTCATCTTCCTCTTCCTCACACCAATTTAAAATCGACCGTCGACCGACGTGCGGACAAGGAAGATACGGGCAGAGCGGAGGCCTAACGAAAAAGATGCGGGACGGCCACAATGCGCGGGCGGAGGCCAGGCCGCGCCGGCCGTACTCAGCTAGCTAGGTAGGCCGTAGCTAGCTAGCTAGCTTGCGTCGATTCAGCTAGCGCGACCGTAGCTAGCTAGCTAGCATCCACGGGCGGCGGCCAGGCGGACGGGCGCGGCCAGGCCGGGTGGACGGGTGCGGCGGCCGGGCGGCGGCGGTGGTGCGGTTGCTGCAGGCGGCCGGGCGAGCTTCATGACGTTGGCGGGAGCAGAGATTTTTCAACCGCCAACGTTGACCGGTATTCAGGGCCCTGGCAAAGTTGTCTTCAAAACTGTAGATACGAGGGTTTCGGATTTGCGTTCACAGGGCCTTTTAAAAAAAATTAAGTGTTGGACGATTTTAAGGGGTCTGTTCGGGCCGTTTTTTCAACTGGAACTTAAAAAACGGTTATTTTGCGGGTTTGACCGCTTATACAAGGTCTGCTAGAGATGCTCTTACAACCTCTATAGTGGGGAGTATCATATGTGTGGTAGCATGCAACACTTCATTTATTAGACTATAAACACATCTTGCCTTGATATGTGTGATGTTACTCATACTACTACTCCCTTCTTTCCGGTTTATAAGGCTCAATTCAAAAATCTCACCAAACCAAGGTAGATGGTGAGTGGTGGAATACCTTTTGGAGTTTGCAAAACCACCCAATTAATGCTTTTTTTCTAAAAAAGTATGTTTACCAATGCATTAATGGCAATGCATGCATGCATAAATTACATGCATTGGTCAATTTTCTTTTAATGCAATGATTTAATGCACCTTGAAATCTGAACATGTGATGGGAAACAACCAAATTGAGCCTTATAAAATGGAAAAACTAAAATTTTGAGATAAGCCCTATAAACCGGAAAGGAGGGAGTAGTAACTAGCTATGTTACTCCCGCCGTCTAGGTGTGTAAGTTATCTTACGAAAACAAAATAATCCCAAAACACTTAGGCGCGGTGCATTAAATTCCACCTCGTTTCTTGTTTCTTGACATATCAACCAATAAGAGATGTGGGTGTGCATGTTTTTAATCACTTGAGACTACAAACACGACATGCAGTGGTTAGTTCATTCCATGCAGTGCTATTAATTAGCAAATGAACATTAAGTTCTTTCGTTTTCCCCTCCTCCTTGGTCACGGTGCACAACATAAGATGACTTACTCACTTAGACGGAGGAGTACTACTCTTTCTTCTCTTTCTTCATTTACTGCTTGTCACATCATCTATTTTATCTAGATATGTTACTCCCCTTGTGGATAATTTAAAGCGTCAACTGTTCTCATCTTCTGTTCCTAGAGTTAGTTCGTTGCATAGCTTTTGTCCCAGTGCGATTAATAGAGAAGCTGACGCATCAGTGTGCGTGCAGATGCCGGACAGCCGGACACGCAAAGGCTGGGAAATTGTCTACACTCTAGAAAAGTACTCGTACTGCTCTATTGTACTGTACCGATATTTTTTTAGACATCAGGAACACTCCGTACATATCCCCATCGTCGTCCCGCACGGGCGACACGGGTGGCGATCTTCTCGTCTTGGGAAGATCTGTTCCCCACTAGCACACTATTGGCGGCGTCCACCGCGTGCTCAGACCATTGCCCCCTCTCCTCGCGGATGCAGCGGCTCCTCGCCGTCGCCCCAAGTTCAAGTTTGAAAGCTTCTAGCCGCAATTCCCGCACTTCCTCGACACGGTCGACCATGCTTGGAGCAGGCCACTACGCACCTCCTGTGCTTTCAAGCGGCTGTCCATCAAGATGGCGCGCACTGCAAAAGACCTGAAGATCTGGAGCTCCTCTCTTTTCAGCGATGCTAAGATACAGTTCCACATAGCAACAGAGATCATCCTGCGCCTCGACATAGCCCAGGAATCCCGCAGCCTCTCCGCACCGGAATTCAACCTTCGCCGACTACTCAAGCTCAGACTGCTTGGCCTCGCAGCGATCGAGCGAGCGCGCAAGCGTTAGGCCTCTCGACTCACTTGGCTCAAGCTAGGCGACGCAGGAAGCAAATTTTTCCATGCAAAGTTCCGTTCGCGCCGATGGAAGAACTACATCCACAGCCTTCTGACGAACGACGGGGTCGCCACGACGCACGAAGACAAGGAAACAGCCATCTTCGAACACTTCAACTCCATCCTCGGCTCCAAAAGGACTCGACCAACAACCATCAACTGGAGCCAACTTCAACTGCCCACAATCAGAGGAGGTGGCCTAGATAACCCTTTCACAGAGGATGAGGTTTGGGAAGCGATCAAGGCCTCGCCGGCGGAAAAAGCTCCGGGGCCGGACAGCTTCATTGGAGTCTTCTTCCATAGCTGCTGGCAAATCATCAAGCACGACATCATGAGAGCTTTCCATCAGTTCTACTGTATAGCCGGTGACGATCTTGCCGCGCTCAACTCCGCCCTAGTGGTTCTGATCCCAAAGAAGGACGGTGCAACAGCAGTTTCAGACTTCAGGCCCATTAGTTTACTCCACTCCATAGCTAAGTTGATCACCAAGGTCCTCTCCATGCGCCTCTCCAACGTCATCGACTCCATCATCTCGCCGGCACAATCTGCCTTCCTAGCAAAGAAGAGCACACACGACAGTTTCCTATATGTCCAAAGTGCAGTTAGAGCGCTACACAGGAAGAAGACACCGGCTCTGCTAATCAAACTAGACATCGCAAAAGCATTTGATAATGTATCCTGGGAATACCTACTAGAACTTCTCCAAGCCCTAGGCTTCTCAGCTAGATGGCGCGACTGGATCACTATGCTTCTGTCGACATCGACCTCCTCCTTCTTGCTTAACGGCGCGGAGGGCAGGAAAATTCTGCACTACAGAGGGCTCAGACAAGGTGACCCGCTGTCACCACTCCTTTTCATCATTGCCATAGACCCTCTGCACCGGCTCCTCCAACGCGCCATGGAGCTTGGCGAGCTTGACTCGCTACCAGGCAGAGATCTGTCGCTGCGGGTGAGCCTATACGCAGACGACGCCATCATCTTTGCCAACCCAGTGAAAGAAGAGATCGACACGCTCATGAGCATCATCCACAACTTCGGGCATGCTTCAGGACTTAAAGTGAATATGCTGAAATCTTCTGTTACTGCCATAAGATGTGACCACATTGACCTGCAACAGGTGCTTCAAAACTTCGGAGGACAGCAAGAACACTTCCCCCTGCGCTACCTTGGACTGCCAGTCACCATCTCCAGGCTACGGATTGTGCATCTGCAGTTCATCCTTGACAGAATCAGAGCTCGACTGGCAGGCTGGAAAGGACGTCTCTTGTCCATTGCAGGGAGGAGGGTTCTCGTCAGAAGCGTGCTGAGTGCGCTACCAACCTTTGTCCTGACCGTTCTCAAGGTGCCAAAGAAGATTCTCGCCGAAGTGGACAAGATCAGACGACGTTTCCTATGGCTTAAGACGAAGAGACCAGTGGTGGGAAGTGCAAAGTAAGCTGGCCGGTGGTGTGCACTCCGATCGACAATGGTGGCCTCGGCATCTCAAACCTGCGTCGATTCAGCCGTGCACTCAGGCTTAGGTGGCTCTGGTTCTCTTGGATCACACCCAACAGACCCTGGGTTGGGATGCAGCTACCATGTGATCAAGGCGGCAAAGACCTTTTCAATGCCTCAACAACGGTGACACTGGGAGACGGGAAGACGGCGAGCTTCTGGGACAACTCTTGGACCTGTGCTGGAGCCCTAAAGTTGGAGTTCCCTGACCTCCACAAGCACTCAAGGAGAAAGAATAGGACAGTACATGCAGCAATCCTAAATGACAACTGGATTCTGGACCTTGCCCATGGAAACACACAACACCTATGGCCGGAAGTGATCCGACTGAACAGATGGCTAATCTCGAGGAACCTGACTCTAAATGAGCAGCTGAGAGACACCATCCAATGGAAGCACATGGCCTCGGGTTCTTTCTCCACCAACTCGGCATACAACTGCCAATTCCAAGGAATGATCAAGACCAGTTTCAGGAAGATGCCTTGGCAAGCTTGGGCACCGGCCCGGCTCAAGTTCACGGTCTGGCTCCTCCTCAAAAACAGGCTTTGGTGTAACGACCGGCTGCAAAGGAGAGGATGGCCAAATGAGTATTTCTGCCAACTCTGCCTCAGAAACTTGGAAACCTCGCTCCACTTGTTTTGGCAGTGCCCCTTCTCATTAGCAATCTGGGAGCAAACTGCCCAACATCGCGTATGCAACTCTCTGCACCCCACAGTTTGGCAGCACAAGAACAAGGCCGAGGAGATCATTTCGGCGATGATCAACGAAGACGCGCATGAACACAAGAAGGGAATCAAGACAATGATCATTCTGTTACTGGGAAGCATCTGGCAGCAGCGCAACGAATGCACTTTCAGGCATAAGATATCAAACCATACTGAAACTATAGCAACCATCACAAGAACCGTCGAGCTATGGCGTCAAGCGGGGCGACGCACCTGGAGCACCCTTTCTGGGACCCCCCCCCTGAGAGTTTTTCCTACAAGCATAGACAAGGGCTACTTGCTTTTTGTGTGTCTCTTTTCAGTTCTTCTTTTTCTCTCCTTGATCGCTAGATCAAACACCCCCTTCAATTGTTTTCCCGCCTGCTCCCTACTATGATTTCAATATATGCCAGCCAGTAGCTGGTCCGTTCAAAAAAAAGCGATCTTCTCGTCACCCCAGGGCGCTCCTCGTCTCCGATCTTCTCCCCGCCGTCGCCGAAGGACGCCGCCGCGAGAACCCCGCCTGGCCGACGGCGGTGGCAGGCCTATGCTACGTCCTTGTTGAGATCCACTCATTCACGAGGTTACTGGCCGGCAAAAGCGGATCTTTGGGGCGCATCATTGGTGATGAGACATGGCGGGAGGCTTCAGATCGTGGTTGCAGCTAGCCTGCGGCCTCCAATATCGCGGTCGTCGTTGCACACCGAGCACCAAACGGTTTGTAAAATACTTTCGCTCTAAGGTCAAATTTGTTAATTTTGCCACACCGTGCAGCATGGTTTCATGGCACTGTTTGGTGACGTTTGAAGGCTCGGCTGTTGTTGGCCTTGATGCTCGCCGGCCTGGATTGGGAGGCACAGTGCAGATCTCGCGGTTGTGCATCCCTGATCTAGGGGCGGCCGCGCACAAGATACGGCCATGTCAACCTATGGGCCGATGGGCATCAATAGGGCTCTCTCTGACGAGGTGGTAGTCGGGGGCGGTTTGCTCCATTGGTCTTTACGGTGACCACTCTGAGTTGCGGTGGCAGACTTGCTACGGATTGCAGTGGCCACTGAAAGGTCCCTGTGACCCGGTCCCGGTGGTTGACTTCGGATGCAAACTATGAAAGACGGCTTGACGCAGAGGAATTGTTGTGCAGCAGGAGCGGTCCACATCGCATACAGCTACTAGGATCGTGGAAAAGTAGTGGAGACAACACATAAGTGACAGCGATGGTGGTGCTACTTGAGCACATGGTCTCGAGTTCCAGGGTGAAATCCTAGGTCTGGCCCATGTTGGTTATACCTGGCAATGGCGATGTTGTTGCGTCGTTATCTTCGTGAAGGCAATTGTTCGGATATGCTCGGACTGGTTCTTGGGGTGAAAACTTTGGCCTTGCATGGTTGAATCTAGTAACAGCGGAGCTTGAGCGCAGCTCCCTTCCTGAAGGCGTTGCTGTTAAAGAAATCTCATTGTCCGTGTGGTGTCATGAGATGGTTGGTGCGAATATGGTTATTGCTATAGTTTGACATGGATCTTGTCACTTTCAGTTTTTTCCTTGCCTAAGATTAGTTTCGGTCTTATATGACTTTGCTATTTGTTGGCGTGTTTTTGTGTGCGTGTGTTGGTTTGGATGTGTGCATCCTAACTATGCAGAGGCCTGTGTGCTCTTTATGTTTGTATCCTCTTGATGCTCCATTTTGAGCCAATAAAATTCATCCTTTGTTGAATAACTACTGTGTTGTACCCATGTTTTGCTTCTTCCCTCTTGGTAGAGAGATGTGTCATGTAGTTTTATTTTCGGGAAACACCGATATACAAAATAACGTACAGATCGTCACATGACAGTCTGACATGTACTAAAATTGGCGAAATCACCCTGAACATCTTGGTTACACCTCGAAAAATATTCCACCCCCCCCCCCTCTCACCTTCCATTGGCACTGCTTTTTTGGGCAACATGCCAGTATGATTTGAAATTTCTATAGCAAAGCAGTGAATATTAGTATGCCAGTGGTACTATACTCATCCTAACCTTTTCGTTTGATTTTTGTTGATCCTTTATTCGTTTTTCTGGATTTCCCTGGAAATGAAAATCAATCTATTTCCCTCTCTCACACTCTGAGTTGAATTCCCTAGGCCCCAATCTGCCTCCTCTCTCTTCTGCAAATGACATGTATCACTCTTTGCAATACATAAGTCGGCGATCGCACCACTGTGTCCCCATGTGCGTTGGCCATTTACTGGCAACCGAGCGCTGTGGGAGCAGCTTCCTTCGCTCGATTTTCAGAAACCTTTTGAACCTTCTGCCCGTTTTTAGGAAGGTTTCCAGCTTTTAACTTTTTCTCTTCCTCAGTTTCTCTGATTTTTCTTTCTGGTTTTTACTTTTCTTCTTTCTATTATATCCCCTTTTATATATGTTTTTCATTTTTATATTCCCTTTAAGTTTCCCTTTACTTTTTACTTTTATTTTATCTCCCTTTTGAATTTGTGAATATTTTTTCAATCCTTGTACATTTTTGAATTCATGAACATTTTAAAATTCACAAACATATTTCAATTTTGTGAACTCTTTTCAATCAGCAATTTTTTTTGTCCAGATCAGTAGACATTTTTTGAATTTGGGAGTATTTTCAAATTCATGAACATTTTCAAGTTCATGAATTGTTTCGTAAATTCGTTAATATAATTTGACTTCAAGATTTTAATTAATAATGGATAATTTTAAAATTTATGGACAATTTTTGAATTTTGGAGCCTTTACTAATTTTTGAAAATTTAAGTTCAAGAACTTTTTCAAATTTACCAACATTTTTTGAAATTGTGAATAGTTTTTTTATTCATGAACCTTTTCAAACTCGTTATATTTTTCAGATTTGTGAACAATTCTATTTCGGGAACAATTTTTAAATTTGTGAGCATTTTAAGTTTGTGCACATTTTTTTGAATTCAATGACACTTTATCAAACTCATCAACGTTTTTTGAATTCATGAAGAATTTTTCAGTTCAGAAATATTTTCAAGTTTGCGAAAAATTTATGTACAAGAACTAATTTTCATATTCTTGAATCGTTCTTGAGTTTCACAGCTTTTTTGGAATTTGGAAACATATTTAAAAAGTCGATGGCTCTTGCTGGGAAACTAGCGTGCTTATTTTTAGGCAAGCAGCCTCGCGTGTGGTGTCACTAGACCGAGCAAGTGCAGTGCGCGAGAGCGATGTGACATGTGGGCTGGTGCAACAATGAAGGAGGAAGAAAGCACGTGAGCAACGATTCCCGTATCACTTGGTACGTGTGGTACATATTGCGCGCAAATGATATGTAAATATGTTTCCAATGCCGTGGTATTATCGGGCTGGCCAATTTAGCAGAGAGGGGACCGAACTACTCGAGGAGTGATGGCCGATTTTAGGAACTTTCGTAGAAGGTTCTTGAACCGGTTTTTTGTTTCTTTACTATTTTTCGGCATTTATCTATTTTTATTTACTTTTATATTATCGTTCTTTTTCAAATTTTTTTACCTTTTTTTTTCTATTTTTCTATTATTTTGTAAACTTCACAAGTTTCAAAATTGTTTGATTTTCTAAAAAATGGTTTATTTTTAAAATTGTTCACATTTAAAAATAATAATTCGAATTAAAAAATTCAGAGTTTCCAAATATATTCAGTATCGGAAAATTGTTTGGATTTCCAAAATTTGTTCACATACAGGAAATGTTCACAATTCTTAAAACTTCTTTAAATTTTTTAAAAAATGTTTATGTTTTATGTTTTGTTTGCATTTTCCGAAAATTGTTGAAACTTTCAAAAAATTGTTCACAATATTCAGAAAATGGCAAATCTCTAAAAGAAATTGGTTTCATGAACATTTTCAAACTAATGAAGAATTTTGAAATTCACAACCATTTTTGGAATCCATTAACTTTTCCTGATTTACACCAAAAAATTGAATTCATGAACTTTTTTGGATTTGTGAACTTTTTCAAATTCTTGAACAATTACCAAAATTTCAAATTCATTGAGCGGGTGAGGTGCCCTAATGGGTCGGCACATCATGCTAGCGTCCGAGCGAGGCGCCATAATAGAGCGGGGCTTTAGGCGATTGCTGCATTGCATATGTATGGCTTATAGCGATACATATCACGCCCACATATCACCTCCCTGTCTGTTCTCCCTGTGTATCTCTTTTTTTCCCACCCGAATGGCCAATCCCATATCTCTTTTGTTTTTATTTTTCTTTCCTCTCTCCAAGGCCTCATTCCTACTTCTTCCTCTCATTATTGTTTTTCTGCTCCCTTCCTTCCTCATGGGCCTGGCCGACTTGGCCCATCTCCTAGGCTAGGGATGTAAACGGATTAGATTGGATAGTGCCTTTTCCCCTCTTTTTTTTGTCGGATTAGAAGCAGAGCGGATAATGATCAGATGCGGATTAGAATGCAAATTAAATCGGACTACGAAAAAGGATCGGACCTGGACCGAAAACATTGAAAAAATATCGGATCACACGTGTGATGACACATGCTTTTATTTCCGCCATGCAGACAATATCAACATGCTATTTTATCCGACCACATAACACTAGAGAGTGGCCAAGCACTTAAAGTCATAAGTCATAAATCACACCAATGCACAACAATAAGAAATGCTGATAAAGTGATGATAGCAGTACACAAAGAGTCCAAAATTATAGCATGACACACGGAGTGATCGTACAATCTTGCTATGATGCTAATAGGGTTAGGGCTATACACTATTTATATGAGATGATTATAATTTGTCTAGTAGGGTATTTGGGCTTGCCGATTGGGCTACATTTATCGGATAATCCTATTTGATAACCTCAGATAATCTATAAAAAATACTCCCTCCATCCCAAAATTCTTGTCTTAGATCTGTCTAAATATGAATGTCAAGTCACGCTTTAGTATATACGTCAGTATCTAGACAAATTTAAGACAAGAATTTTGAGACGAAGGGAGTACCATGTAATCTGCATCTATCGTATATTATGGATACCATAACCGAAGGATATTTAATTTACCATAATTTGTATCTACATCCATATCCATCGGATTCATGCAAGTGCATGCCAAATTGGATGCGTATGTGGATTCAAAACATAAATTATGTGTATCATTTACATACCTGCCCCGAGTGCTCCATCTTCTTCCTCCACGCGCACCTATAGAAGAGAAACAACCATCAACTAGGTTGATTGTTGTCCCTCGATAATTCCCCAAAACTCCACCATTTCCAAAACTGAAGGTACATTGACGTTCCTTACAATATGCTCTCTCATCTTACATTCTTAAAAGCATCTCCAACAGCCGCCGAACGCGCGGCGCGTTAAAAATCAATTTGCAGTGCGCCGATTGTCATGGTTCTAAGTCTGACAGTAGAATGGGGGGTAGGTATGGAGAGGCAAGGTCTTAGCTATGGAGAGGTTGTAAACACAAGAGATGTACGGGTTCAGGCCCTTCTCGGAGGAAGTAAAAGCCCTACGTCTCGGAGCCCGGAGGCGGTCGAGTGGATTATGTGTATATGAAGTACAGGGGTGCGAACCCTTTATACTGAGGTGGGGGGTGGCTTATATAGTGCCTGCCAGACCCCTCCGGCCCTCGGTAATGCGGGGTTTAAAGTACATTAAGTTTGGTAACGCCCGCCCTCACATAAAGTGTCTTAACTACTATAAAGTCTACTTAATTACAGACCGTTGTTGTACAGATTGCTTCTTGACCTTCTGATGGTCGAGTGAGTCTTCATGGTCGAGTCCTTCAAGTCTGTCGAGTGGAGTCCTCCTTGGTCGACTGGAAGGTGATCTCTTCTAAAGGTGTCCTTGGGTAGGGTACTTTGATCAGGTCTATGACCCTACCCTAGGTACATGACTCCATCATTAGCCCCCGAATGGATTGAGGCTTGAATGAAGAAGGAGTTGATGTTGTTTCCGACTTGCTTTTACGTGTTGGATATGCATGGCCTTGATCCAATAACCTCTTTGTTGATAATCAGCAACTTCCCTTCAGTCGACTCGATCCATTCTTTTCTTTCGTCGAGTGACCTTTTGGACTTAAAACTTTCCGAGCGACGAGTCACAGGAAATCTCGCGCCTGACAGATCGTTCTGCCGTTCGCGGATTCTGCGGGATACGAAATTTGGGGAGGCGCGCGAAGCGGGACGGACCGCAGCGCTCGGATGGGATAGGGCATAAACGTCTCGATTCTCGCGCCACCTTTTTCGCCACGTATCGCGTAAGCGCGACTGTTTCGGGATGCGATTGGATCTCTCGGGCCCACCTGTCATCCACTCGGAAGTGAACTTATAAAGGCGCCCGGCGAGGAACTTTGAACAGTACCTCTGCATTCTCTCTCTGCTCTCCCTGCCTCCGCCCATTGCACCCTCTCTCGCCTCCGCACAACCGCTCCTCGCGCGCCTCGCCGGCAGCCATGGTGAAGGAGAAGACGGCGGTGCTGGAGCGCGCAAAGAAGGCGTCGGCGACGGGGAAGGCGAAGGGGAGAACCACCAGTCACGGCGGGTCTTCATCTAGATCTCGTTTGCCGAACGGCTGGGTCCAAGGAGATTGGATCCGGTCGACCATCACGAAGAAGGATCTCCTTGATATGGCCAACGACGGCCTGATCCCCCACGGAGCAGCAAGGCTCCCGGGGAACGAGTGGCAACCCCAGCCGGAAGAGGGTGAGTGTGTCCTTCTGGCTACCCACGTCGACCACGGGTTTTCTTTGCCGCCGAGTATTTTCTTCCGTGGTTTCCTGAACTTCTTTGGAGCACAACTCCACCACTTCACTCCGAATTCTATCGCCTACCTTGCCGCATTTGTGTCCATGTGTGAGAACTTTCTGGGCTGCCGACCGCACTGGGGCCTGTTCAAGCATATATTCACGTGTCGCTCCCAGACCGTGAAGAAGGCGAGCCCAGATGACGACAAAACCAAAGTTATCCAGATGTGTGGAGGTCTAGGGATCCAGATGAGGAACAAGAGCACCTTCCCAGCCATGACGTTCCCCGAGTCGGTCAGAGGTTGGCAGTCGACCTGGTTCTACTGCCGAGATGAATCGACGCTAGGGCAGTCGAGTGGACTCCCTCAGTTTACCATGGACCGAGCCAACAAACCTTCCTCTCTGAAGGTGATTCCGGAGGAGAAAGCCGACGTGAAGATGCTGATGGAGCGCGTGGTCCAGTTGGTTCGGGAGGGAGTGACGGGTATGGATCTCCTGGAGGTTTTTCTTAGGCGGCGTATCCAGCCTCTTCAGTTCCGGAGCCATTGCATGTGGTTGTACCGCGGGACTGAAGACGAGACTCGGATCAACCCAGAAGCAGTCGACGATGCCACGCTGGAAAGGTGGATGGCCGCGGTCACTGGGAACAAGGATAACCCTCGTGGAGCCAGAAGAATTCCGCCACTCGACCATTGCAGCATTCCCGACAAGGTATGTCCACTCTACCTCCAATTGTATTCTTGCCATACTTATTTCCGTTTTCTTTGCAAATTGGTCGATTGAACTTTGTATTGATGTCTAACAGGCCCTCACCGAACTGTACTCGATGCCCAATGGAGCACAGACTCCGACTGAAGAAGGAGAAGCGAGTGGGGGCGAGAGCCAGGAGGAGTGGAACTCGGATGCTGCTGAAGATGATGATGATGACGACGACGATGAGGAGGAAGAAGAAGAGGAGGAGGAGGAGGTCGCACCACCGCGCTTGGAAAGGCGGTCGAAGCTTGTCCATGACCCTGCGACTGAACGGGGTAAGGGGGGTGCGGCTGTCGCGCAGTCGACCAAGCGCCCTCGGACCACTTCTCCGGCGCCGACTGAAAAGGCTCCGAAGCAGTCCAGGGTGGCACCGTCGAAGCCGACCAAAGTCCTGCCGAAGATGAAGGTGTCCATCCCCACCATATCAGGGTAAACATGCCGCTCGAGTCTTCTTGTTTTGTGCGAGCTTTATCTTTGATTGACACTTGAGTCAGCCGACTGATTTTTTGGAATTGCGGTGCTGCTACTTCTGAGACCTCAGCCAGGGCTGACGACCATGAGATGGAGGATGCCGCAACCTCAAAACCAGGTACCGCTCTCTTAATTCCGTTTTTAGTCGACTGACTCTTCGTCCCTAATTCTGATTCTTTTCTGTAGCTTCATCCAATGTCGTTATCACTCTTCCTGATGATGACGACCATGAGGAACCACTAAAGCACAGGAGGAGCAGGAAAGCGTCTGCCGGCAGGGTGGCCCAGGATGTGACGGCGCCCGAGACTCTGGTCGCGGAGGAGGACAATACCACTCGACACACCGTGTCCTTCGTGGTGCCGTTGACGAGTGCTCATCTTGCTTCGTCGAGTGCCGCACAACATTCCCTCTTCACGACGCACCACGTCCCAGAGGACCAAGCTAGTGCTGCAAAGGAAGCGATATGCCAAGCAGGGATCATGATGGAGCAGGTGAAGGCCATCCGGGAAGCAAGTCAAGCGGCTTATGACACCAGCTCTGCCCTTCAAATCAATGTTCAGGTCAGTCGACCATCGCTTGTTCTATTAGGATATGCTATCAAAAAGCTTTTCTTTCCGGAATCCATAGAAATCACCCACTGGGTGTGTCAATTGAAACTCCGTGTTAGCGGGGGCACGCTGAGTGCACCCGCTGGGTGTAGTCCCCAAGGCTAAGGTCGACTGCTGGCAGTCGGCCTTAGGCTTTATAAGTTAAGTTTTCCATCATTTGACTGAGTCGAATGGATTTCTCAAACCGGTGGGGGCACGCTAAGTGCACCCACTGGGTGTAGTCCCCGAGACTGTGGTCGACTGCCGGCAGTCGGTTACAGTCTGAAGAATATGTTCTGTTGTTTTTTTAGTCGACTGGTCGGCTCTATCTTAATAGGACCAGTGGGGGAATGCTGAGTGCACCCACTGGGTGTAGTCCCCGAGACTACGGTCGAATGTTTGCATTCGGCTGTAGTCTTAGAAACACATGACTTTTCCTTATCCACTCGGAAGTGAATTATCCTTGACATTTTGTCGATTGATTCTTCGCAGAAATCTTGTGACCTTGCAGCTCGTTACACCGAGCTGGAGAACAAGCACATCCAGCTCGAGCTGGATCTGAAGCTGGTCCAAGAGAATCTGACGAAGGCGAAGGAGGAGACCAAAGGTATGTTTGGTGAGACCTCGACAACTGCTTTTGTCCTTCATCTGTTTCGCAATCTGACCTTTATCTGCTTTACAGGCAAGGTGAAGGAGGCCCAGAAGAAAAAAGATCTTGAACTGGCTGAGAAGACCAAACTTGCTGACGAGAAGTTAGCTTCAGTCGCCAAGCTTGAAGAAGAAAACACTAATCTGAAAGCTGCTCTTGAGATTGCCAACAAGGAGGTTAGTCGACTGAAGAACGACAAAGCTGCTCTGAATGACAAGGCCAGTCAATTGGCTGGGAAGAAGAATGATCTGGAGGCCTTTCTGAGTGGACTTGCCAAGAAGTTGTTCCTCATGCTCGAAGGTAATCCTTTGCGTTTAACAGTTATTTTTACAGTGATCTTTGCGCTCGACCATCTCCTTGACTCGGTGATTGTGCTTGTAGAATTTTGTCAAAACTTTGAAGAGGAAACTAGTCGGCTGGAACCGAACCTGGACCCCGTCAACTCTCCGGTGAACGATGAAGTTGCTATGAATGCGTTCCGACTTGAGTCCCGCATTGCAGCTGTTGTGGACTATCTCGCAAGGCTGAAGGTCGCCACTTCTCGCATTGACACAACGCTCTGGCCCAGGGAGACGCTCCAGAATGACCTCGAGTCGCTGATGGCTCGACTGAACACGGTTCCTGGTCGAGTGCATGAGTGGAAAAAGTCCTCTACTCGGTGCTGCGCAGATGTTGCTCTGTGTCTGGCTCGAGTCCACTGCAAGGATGCGCGAGAAGACAAGCTGGCGGCTCTTCGGGTGGCCAACACCAAGAAACATGACTTCAGGTCCTTCATGGAAACCTTCATCGCTGCCGCCACTCGGACTGCGGACGGGATTGATCTTGATGAGTTTGTTGCACCTTCCAGCCCTCCACAGGAGGGGTAAAAAACTTCTTTGAGCTCGACACTTTAAATTTGCCTCGGTATGCCGAGTGATTTTGTAACCGATAAACCTTAACAGGCTTAGTGCCTGAGCACTTTCGGTTCCTTTAGGTATCGATCTGAACTTGGATTTGATGTTTGAATATGCTTGCTTTTGGCTCGAAATGTCTTTTGCAGGTTTAAAGCAAGACGCTCACTGCAGTCGACTTATTCCTTAATTCACTTAGGCGAGCACTGGGCTGCAGCTAAGCCCCCGAGTAGGAGGTCTGCTCCACACTCGGTAAGATTTTTATACCTTAGGTGAGCACTGGGCTGCAGCTAAGCCCCCGAGTGAGAGGTTTGCTCTTCACTCGGTAGGATTTTTATACCTTAGGCGAGCACTGGGCTGCAGCTAAGCCCCCGAGTGAGAGGTTTGCTCTTCACTCGGTAGGATTTTTATACCTTAGGCGAGCACTGGGCTGCAGCTAAGCCCCCCGAGTGAGAGGTTTGCTCTTCACTCGGTAGGATTTTTATACCTTAGGCGAGCACTGGGATGCAGCTAAGCCCCCGAGTGAGAGGTTTGCTCTTCACTCGGTAGGATTTTTATACCTTAGGCGAGCACTGGGCTGCAGCTAAGCCCCCGAGTGAGAGGTTTGCTCTTCACTCGGTAGGATTTTTATACCTTAGGCGAGCACTGGGCTGCAGCTAAGCCCCCGAGTGAGAGGTTTGCTCTTCACTCGGTAGGATTTTTATACCTTAGGCGAGCACTGGGCTGCAGCTAAGCCCCCGAGTGAGAGGTTTGCTCTTCACTCGGTAGGATTTTTATACCTTAGGCGAGCACTGGGCTGCAGCTAAGCCCCTGAGTGAGAGGTTTGCTCTTCACTCGGTAGGATTTTTATACCTTAGGCGAGCGCTGGGCTGCAGCTAAGCCCTCGAGTGAGAGGTTTGCTCTTCACTCGGTAGGATTTTCACGTTGTACTTGAGGCGTAGCTCGGAGGAGAGGGACACAGTCGACCTGCACCTCGTCCTCCTTACGACCGCACATTGTACTTGTGGCGTAGCTCAGAGGAGAGGGTCGCAGTCGACCTGCACCTCGTCCTCCTTGGGAGCGTACGTTGTATTTGTGGCGTAGCTCAGAGGAGAGGGTCGCAGTCGACCTGCACCTCGTCCTCCTTGCGAGCGCACGTTGTATTTGTGGCGTAGCTCAGAGGAGAGGGTCGCAGTCGACCTGGACCTCGTCCTCCTTGCGAGCGCACATTGTACTTGTGGCGTAGCTCAGAGGAGAGGGTCGCAGTCGACCTGCACCTCATCCTCCTTGGGAGCGTACGTTGTATTTGTGGCGTAGCTCAGAGGAGAGGGTCGCAGTCGACTTGCACCTCGTCCTCCTTGCGAGTGCACGTTGTATTTGTGGTGTAGCTCAGAGGAGAGGGTCGCAGTCGACCTGCACCTCGTCCTCCTTGCGAGCGCACATTGTACTTGTACTTAGGCGAGTGCTCGGACTGCAGCTAAGCCCCCGAGTGGAAGTCTGGCTTATCACTCGGTAGGATTTTATTGATACTTAGGCGAGCACTGGGCTACAGCTAAGCCTCCGAGTGGAAGTCTGGCTTACCACTCGGTAGGATTTTATTGAAACTTAGGCGAGTGCTTGGACTGCAGCTAAGCCTCCGAGTGAAAGTCTGGCTTATCACTTGGTAGAATTTTATTGAAACTTAGGCGAAACGGATTCGCAGCTAAGCCCCCAAGTGAGAGGCTGGCTCGTCACTCGGTAAGGATTTTTTTTACAAACTTAGGCGAAACGGATTCACGGCTAAGTCACCCACTGAGGGGAAAAATTTTACTGAACAAATAAAAGTGACAAAAATCATTGGGGAAAATATGACACTATTATCTTTCAAAACATGGACTACAGAAGTACTTTTATTACAACTCATCCGAGTGCTAAATTTAAGTGTAAAATGGGCGGAGTAATTCTGCGTTCCAAGCTCGGGGCTCGTCGATATTGTGTTCGACGTTGTAGAGACGGTACGCCCCGTTGTGGAGGACTTTGGTGACGATGAAGGGTCCTTCCCAAGAAGGAGCAAGCTTGTGTTGTTTCTGCTGATCCACTTGGAGAACCAAATCTCCCTCTTGGAAGGCTCGACTCTTCACGTTTCTGGCATGGAAGCGACGCAAGTCTTGTTGGTAGATGGTCGATCGGATCAGAGCCATCTCTCTTTATTTCTCTAAAAGGTCGACTGCGTCCTGTCGTGCTTGTTCAGCTTTTGCTTCGTTGTAGAGTTCAACTTGAGGAGCATTGTGGAGAAGATCACTCGGCAAGACTGCTTCAGCTCCGTAGACCAAGAAGAATGGAGTTCTTCTGGTCGACCGATTAGGTGTGGTCCGCAGTCCCCAGAGTACCGAGGGAAGTTCGTCGACCCATGCTCCAGCCGCATGTTTGAGATCACGCATCAATCGGGGTTTAAACCCTTTGAGGATCAGGCCATTGGCTCGCTCTGCTTGTCCATTCGACTGCGGATGGGCGACTGAAGCGTAGTCGACTCGTGTGCCTTGAGAGTTGCAGAAATCCCTGAATTCCTCCGAGTCAAAGTTCGACCCATTATCTGTAATGATGCTGTGCGGGACTCCATATCTGAATATCAGTTCCCTGATGAAACTAACAGCAGTACCAGCGTCAAGGTTCTTGATAGGCTTAGCCTGAATCCACTTGGTGAACTTGTCGACTGCAACCAAAACATGCGTGAAACCGCTTCGACCTGTTCTCAAGGGACCGACCATATCTAACCCCCATACTGCGAAGGGCCAGACGAGTGGAATGGTCTTCAGAGCTGACGCAGGCTTGTGTGACATATTTGAGTAGAACTGACATCCTTCGCACTTGTCCACTATTTCCTTTGCCATCTCATTCGCTTTTGGCCAGTAAAATCCGGCTCGGTATGCTTTGGCCACGATGGTCCGAGAGGACGCATGATGACCACAGGTCCCCGAGTGAATATCATCAAGGATGATTCGACCTTCTTCTGGCGTTATGCACTTCTGACCAACTCCAGTCGCGCTCTCTCTGTATAATTGTCCTTTGATTACGGTAAAGGCTTTGGATCGACGGACGATCTGCCGAGCCTCTTCCTCATCCTTCGGGAGCTCTTTTCTCAGGATATACGCGATATATGGAACTGTCCAGTCGGGAATGACCACTAAGACCTCCATGACCAAGTCGACCACTGCTGGGACCTCAACCTCAGTCCGATCTGTGGCACTCTTGGGCTGTGGAGCTTCTTCGGTGAAAGGATCTTCTTTAACTGACGGAGTATGAATATGCTCCAAGAACACACCACTCGGAATGGCTTCTCTCTTGGAACCTATCTTTGCTAGATCATCAGCTGCTTGATTTTTCAGTCGGGGTATATGATGGAGCTCTAACCCCTCAAACTTCTTTTCCAGCTTCCTCACTGCATTGCAGTATCCAGTCATAGCTGGGCTTCTCACGTCCCACTCCTTCATCACTTGGTTGACCACTAAATCTGAATCGCCATAGACCATCAGGCGACGGACGCCGAGTGAAATGGCCATGCGCAATCCATATAAGAGGGCCTCATACTCTGCCTCATTGTTAGAGGAATCAAAGTGAATCTGGAGCACATATCTAAGCTTATCTCCTCTGGGGGAAACCAGGACAACCCCAGCACCAGAACCGTTCAACATCTTAGAACCATCAAAGAACATGGTCCAATGCTCCGAGTGAACCTCAGTCGACTGCTGTTGTTCAATCCACTCGGCGAGGAAATCTGCTATTGCCTGGGACTTAATGGCTTTCTTTGCCTCAAACTTGATATCAAGGGGAAGAAGTTCAATCGCCCATTTCGCCACTCGACCAGTTGCATCTCTGTTATGCAAAATCTCTGAAAGTGGAGCGTCGCTGACGACTGTGATGGAATGATCAGAGAAATAATGAGCAACCTTCTTCGTGGTCATGTATATCCCATACACAAGCTTCTGATAATGAGGGTATCTCTGCTTGGATGAGTCAAAACTTCAGACAAATAATACACTGGGCGCTGAACTTTGAAGGCTTTTCCTTCTTCTTCCCGCTCGACCGTAAGTACTGTACTGACGACTTGTCCTGTGGCTGCGATATAAAGCAGCAGAGGCTCTTTGCTGATTGGAGCAGCAAGCACCGGCTGGGTGGAGAGCAGAGCTTTTAGCTTGGCAAACGCTGCATCAGCTTCTGGAGTCCACTCGAACTTGTCTGCCTTCTTCATCAGTCGGTAAAGAGGCAGTGCCTTTTCACCGAGTCTTGAGATGAATCGACTTAATGCGGCCAAGCATCCAGTAAGCTTCTGGACATCGTGCACTCGCACAGGGCGTTTCATTCAGAGAATAGTGCCGATCTTCTCTGGATTAGCGTCGATCCCTCGCTCGGAAACGAGAAAACCGAGTAACTTGCCACCAGGAACTCCGAATGTGCACTTTGATGGATTGAGCTTGATATCATACCTTCTGAGGTTGGCAAATGTTTCGGCGAGGTCAGTGAGCAGGTCGGAACCTTTTCGTGACTTGACCACGATATCATCCATATACGCTTCCACATTCCGACTGATTTGAGTGAGCAAACACTTCTGAATCATTCGCATAAATGTGGCTCCGGCATTCTTGAGGCCGAATGGCATGGTGATATAGCAGAAGCACCCGAATGGAGTGATGAAAGCTGTTTTTATCTCATCGGGTCCGTACAGACGGATCTGATGGTACCCGGAATAGGCGTCTAGAAAAGACAGTCTCTCGCATCCCGCGGTCGAGTCAACAATTTGATCAATGCGAGGGAGAGGAAAATGATCTTTCGGGCAGGCCCGATTGATGTGCTTGAAATCAATGCACATTCGGAGTGATTTGTCCTTCTTAGGAACCATGACGACATTAGCGAGCCACTCGGAGTGGTATATCTCTCGGATAAATCCTGCCGCAAACAGTCGAGCCACTTCCTCACCAATAGCCTTTCTCTTCTGGACGGCGGACCGCCGAAGATGCTCTTTAACTGGTTTTGCTGATGAGTCGACTCTAAGGCGATGCTCAGCCAGTCCCCTGGGAACACCCGGCATGTCAGCTGGCTTCCATGCAAAAATGTCCCAGTTCTCACAGAGAAACTGGATGAGCGCTTCTTCCTATTTCGGGTCGAGTGTTGTGGAGATGTGGGTCGGGGCTGCATTGGGGTCGGTCGGGTGGATGTGGACAGGCTTCATCTCACTGGACGACTGAAATGCAGATTCTGTGGCGGGCTTCTTGGATCGCAGCAAATCACTGGATCTGCGTTTTGCTTATATTCTTCAAACTCGACCGCTGTCACCTGGGAATCAGCAATCTTTGAGCCTTTCTGGAAACACTCTTTTGCCTTTTTCCGATCGCCAGTGACAGTGATCACTCCTTTGGGGCCGGCATCTTCAGTTTGAGGTACACGTAACATGGTCAAGCCATGAACCATGCGTAAGCTGGTCTCCCCAAAATGGCATGGTACGCGCTCTGAAAATCCACGACCTCAAACGTCAACTTCTCCTTGCGAAAATGTTTTGAATCACCAAACACCACGTCCAGAGCTATTTGGCCGAGTGACTCGGCTTTCTTTCCTGGTATAACTCCATGAAAGCTCGTGTTACTGGTGCTCAGTCGGGACATTGGAATGCCCATTCCTTTCAGTGTGTCTGCATACAACAAGTTCAGTCCACTACCACCCTCCATCAACACTTTTGTCAGTCGAGTTCCTTCGACAATTGGGTCGACCACCAAAGCTTGCCTCCCGGGGGTGGCAATATGAGTCAGGTGATCAGACTGGTTGAATGTGATGGGTGTTTGGGACCATCTCAGATAACTTGGTTTCGCTGGGGCAACCATGTTCACCTCACGATTAATGACCTTCAGTCGGCTCTTGCTTTCCACATCTGCGAAGATCATCAGAGTGGAGTTGACATGCGGATATCCTCCCTCACTGTCCTCGTCTTCGGCCTTGTCCGACTCCTTTTCCTTGTCCTTGGACTGTTTTCCTTGAAACTGCTGGATCAAGAGTCGACATTGGTGAGTGGTATGCTTCGGGTAAATGATATTGCCCTCTTCATCTTTCTTCGTGTGGATGTGGCACGGCATATCCATCACGTCGTTTCCCTCTTTATCCTTCAACTTCTTAGGGTTCCAGGATCCTTTTGGTTTTCCTTTGAACTTTCCCTGAGTCACGGCCAGAGCCTCTCCAGGAGCTGCCGGTTCAGCCTTCCGCTTCTATTTCCGACTGGTGTTTCCCTTCTCCGACTGACTCGGCTTGTACTTGCCGCTTCGGAGTCGGTCTTCTTCTTCGCCGTTGGCATACTTGGTTGCAATCTCCATCATCCGACTCAGGGTCATGTCTCCGGTTCGACCAAACTTCAAACTCAATTCTCTGTTCTTGACACCATCCTTGAAGGCGCAGACTGCCTGATGGTCAGACACGTTCTCCACGGTATGATGCAAGGTGATCCATCTCTGAATATACTCTCTGAGAGTCTCATTCGTCTTCTGCACACAGACTTGCAGCTCTGTCAATCCAGCTGGTCGCTTGCAAGTTCCTTCAAATGTTCTGACGAACACTCGGGACAGATCTTCCCAAGTGTAAATGCTGCTAGGAGGTAACTGATTGAACCACGCTCTGGCAGAACCTTCCAACATGAGGGGCAAATGCTTCATGGCCACCTCGTCATTCCCACCACCAATCTGAACCGCCACTCGGTAGTCCTCAAGCCAAGTTTCAGGCTTAGACTCACCAGTGAACTTGCTCACTCCTGTTGCCAACCTGAAATTGGGGGGAATCACTGCGGCTCTGATAGCCCTGCTGAAACATTCTGGACCAGAAACATGCACTCGACTGCTTGTGGGCGCATCTCTGTCGGGCCCGCCCCGATGGGCTCTGTTCCGGTCGACCAAACCTTGCACGATAATGGATCGCGCGTCAAAGCCTGGTTCTCGGGGGTCGACTGGAGCTCTTCTCCCCACACTGAGTTGACGCCTGTCATCTTGCTGCCGAGGAGCGTAAGACCCACCCCTCTGGGGGGAAGTGGGCACTCGACGCCTATCATCACGATCGTGTCGGTCACCGTACTGGTCTCGCCGATTCTCGCGTCCTTCACGCCGCGGAGGCGATCTGGGACTGTGAGCTGACTGAACCGTATTCGCAGCGACGGATCGACTGTGAATTCTGTTGCGCGACTGCGACACGGCTGAATTCTGGTCTCCTGCTGCCCGGAGCAAATCCCTGATCTGCATCAAGCCTCTGCCAGCTTCCGACTGAGAGGGCTGGATGGACTCTGCTATATAGGTTGCAGCTGCTAAGTTCTGAATTGGGGTTCGATATACCTGAGTCGGCGGGAAGAGTTGACGTCGATTGGCGTCGGGAACTCGTTGCCGCGCGCGCTCGTCGAGTGCTCGCTGAAGGTTCTCCAGACGAGCGCATTCAGCCAGGTTGGCTAAACGTGCCTCCTCCAAGGCGCGAGCTTCGGGGGTTTCTCCCGCGATGGGAGTGTGCAGGGCATCCATGTTCCTGCGGCGAAGCTCCTCCCTCTGCAGAGAGTCGAGTGGCTCGGGCTGGTACTCTTCGTGGTCCCGTGCAGGGTCGCCTCCACCGCCTGCCCCGCCCTCGTGGGCAAAGCCAGGAGGACTGCGAGGTCCGTTGACCATCAAGATTTCCGCCGCCGGATCACTGCTATCGCATTCGGATGCAGTCTCTACGGAGCCAATCGACAGATCGAACAGGCCGTAGAGGGATTCGTCGGGCTCGATTGCCGCAACTTGGGCAGTGGCCGTCTGGCGAGCCACCGCGTGCTTCACCCACCGCTGGAGCCTCGACCGACCAGAGCGCTTGCGCTGGTGGGAGACCGGGAGGGTGGCCGATAAGGGAGTCGACCGATATGGGGTCGACGGTTGTCGCAGCAGAACGCCGCGGACACATGCGCAAAAATGCGTCGCACTGCGGACGGGGAGCGCATCAACGTTGAGTGGAGCCTCCTGGAGCCAAGCGGAGTCATCGGCGATGAAGGTGAGAGCGCCGAGACGGATCTCGCGGCCCTCGACCAAAACTCCAGCAGCAACCATGATGAAAGTACTCGGAAGAATCGCAACTTCTCCAAAAAACCGCTAAAACACCCGCCCCACGGTGGGCGCCAACTGTCGTGGTTCTAAGTCTGACAGTAGAGTGGGGGGTAGGTATGGAGAGGCAAGGTCTTAGCTATGGAGAGGTTGTAAACACAAGAGATGTACGAGTTCAGGCCCTTCTCGGAGGAAGTAAAAGCCCTACATCTCGGAGCTCGGAGGCGGTCGAGTGGATTATGTGTATATGAAGTACAGGGGTGCGAACCCTTTACACTGAGGTGGGGGGTGGCTTATATAGTGCCTGCCAGACCCCTCCGGCCCTGGTAATGCGGGGTTTAAAGTACATTAAGTTTGGGGTGTTACTGGTAACGTCCTCACATAAAGTGTCTTAACTACCATAAAGTCTACTTAATTACAGACCGTTGTTGTACAGAGTGCTTCTTGACCTTCTGATGGTCGAGTGAGTCTTCATGGTCGAGTCCTTCAAGTCTGTCGAGTGGAGTCCTCCTTGGTTGACTGGAAGGTGATCTCTTCTAAGGGTGTCCTTGGGTAGGGTACTTTGATCAGGTCTATGACCCTACCCTAGGTACATGACTCCATCACCGATCGCCTGCTTTAGCGCGGCGGGGAGCACGGGCTCTAGCGAAAGAGGTAAATTTAGCGCACGCGCGTAGCTCCAGTAGGTGTGCTAAAATGCACAGTACGTGCTCTCGCAAAAACACTTTGGACTACAGTGCATATGCACAGATAGATAGATAGTAATAAAACGATACATAGATATTTCACAATACATAGATAAAACGATACATCACATAGATAGATAAAAGAACTACGGTGCAACTAGATAAACACTACAGTGCAACTAGAACCTACTCCGAGTCGTCCTCCTCATCATCATCATCCTCGCTGGTGGAGCGCTAGACCGTTCCTGGGATGGCTCCCTCTCCTCCTCCTCCCCCGCTGCCGTTGCCTAGCCCCCAGCCTCCCACCGGCGTTGACGCCCGCAGCCTCCTCTCACCACCCTCTGGCGCTGCCATCCGCCGTCTCCCGTCGACTCCCCAGTATGATGGCACTCCGCTTGACCCACTGCTACACCCTGCTCATAGATACATCAACGCCTCGGCGGTTGCGATGCGCTCCTTCCTCCATGCTGGAGACGCCATGGGCCTGGATTTTCAGGACCAACTGCGCCGCTGCCTGGGCTCCCCCTGCGCCTCCGCGCCCTCCGTCACTACTTTCCCTATCAACGTTCGCATAACCTCACACCGTTTCTGCTTCGATGAGATCCTCGCCACTGCCCTTCTTTAGGCTTGCATCGGTGGCCTTGCTGCCGACTTCCAACTGCGCTCCGTTCACCACGAGCTCTTCTTTCTCCGTGTTGCGTCGGCCGATATCGTCGACATCCTTCTTCGTTAGCTTCCCATCCGTCATAGATGGTTCTCGCTCGCTTTCCTCCCCGCCATTCCTACACAAGAATCAGCCGTTTTGACCTCCTCATGTGCACCGCTCTCGGACCTCCTACACGTCAGCCACTTCCGCTCCTTTGACTTCACTGCCATGGCCCGACTGCGGCACATCTCCTCTGTGGCTGGTCCACCCGCCGGTCAAGCCAACAGCTGCCGGATGTATGCTCGGATTATCCAGTTTCCTCTTCCGCTCTCCCCAAGCTTCTTCGAGCTCGTACTCTGTTGTCTCTTCGGTGGTGACTATGGCCAGTTCAATGTTACGGAGGACGATGAGGTTGTGTTCTCTTTCACGGTCTCGTCCTTCGCCGTCGCCACGCTCATCCGGGCAGAAGGCGACTTCATCACCCCAGGCATCATGATCCGCGTCCCCAGCTGGCGGGCACATGCTGGACCACCGACGAGCTCGTCGATTCTGCCTCCAGGCCGCCCCAACGGCAGGCTCTCTAGCAAGCTCGTCATCGGAAACGCCCAAGGTTAGTCCGCTATGCCATGGTCACAGTTTTGGTCCTTCATCCATTGCAAGTTCAGAGTAGCGCTAGTGCCCTCCTGCCTCCCCTCCCCTCCCCCTCTACTCTAAATTTACTCCTATGGATTGCATTCATCTCAACAAAGGCAAAACCTAGTGCTTTTCTCGTTAAAACATCACTTGATTACTGTTTTGCTGGGGTACCTACATTCTCGGTTTTGCACTTCCAGGAAAACATGTTCCTCACGATTGTGTCATCGGTTCAGGTCAGAGACGAAATTCTCCAACGGTCCCTCGTCCACCACCCTGGGCTGACCCTCTGCCTTGCGAACTCCAGGAATTCCGCACAGGATCTAGGAAATTTGAATTTGAATGCCCTCTACAACCACGTGTCCACCAATGTCGCCCTGGCCCATGCTACCTCTTGAGCACTGCGTTGGTTTTCCCTTGAAGAGCAAAGGGTGATGCAGCAAAGTAGCGTAAGTATTTCCCTCAGTTTTTGAGAACCAAGGTATCAATCCAGTAGGAGGCTCCTCAAAAGTCCCACGCACCTACACAAACAAATAAGAACCTCGCAACCAACGCGATAAAGGGGTTGTCAATCCCTTCACGGAAACTTGCAAAAGTGAGATCTGATAGAGATAATATAATAAGATAAATATTTTTGGTATTTTTATGATATAGATTGGAAAGTAAAGATGCAAATAAAAGATAGATGGAAAACTTATATGATAAAAGATAGACCCGGGGGCCATATGTTTCACTAGTGGCTTCTCTCAAGATAGCATAAGTATTATGGTGGGTGAACAAATTACTGTCGAGCAATAGATAGAAAAGTGCATAGTTATGAGAATATCAAGGCATGATCATGTATATATCCATCACGTCCGCAACTAGTAGATCGAAACGATTCTGCATCTACTACTATTACTCCACACATCGACCGACTCCTGCCTGCATCTAGAGTATTAAGTTCATAAGAACAGAGTAACACACTAAGAAAGATGACATGATGTAGTGGGATAAACTCAAGAAATATGATATAAACCCCATCTTTTTATCCTTGATGGCAACAATACAATACGTGCCTTGCTGCCCCTGTTGTCACTGGGAAAGGACACTGCAAGATTGAACCCAAAGCTAAGCACTTCTCCTATTGCAAGAAAGATCAATCTAGTTGGCCAAGCCAAACTAATAATTCGAAGAGACTTGCAAAGATAACCAATCACACATAAAAGAATTCAGAGAAGATTCAATTATTTCTCATAGATAAACTTGATCATAAACTCACAATTCATCGGATCTTGACAAACACACCGTAAAAAGAGTTACATCGAATAGATCTCCAAGAAGATCGAGGAGAACTTTGTATTGAGATTCAAAGAGAGAGAAGAGGTCATCTAGCTAATAACTATGGACCCAAAGGTCTGTGGTAAACTACACACAACTCATCGGAGAGGCCTTGGAGATGATGTAGAGGCCCTCCATGGTCGATTCCCCTCCGGCGGAGCACCGGCGAAGGCTCCAAGATGGGATCTCGCGGATACAGAAGGTTGCGGCGGTGGAATTAGGTTTTCGTGGTGCTCCTGGATGTTCTCAGGGTACGTGGATATATATAGGAGGAAGAAGTAGGTCGGTGGAACCACGAGGGGCCCACGAGGGTGGGGGCACGCCCACCCCCATAGGGCGCGCCGGGCAACCTCGTGGCCGCCTCGTTTGCTGCTTGACATCCACTCCAAGTCTCCTGGGTTGCGTTTGTTCCAAAAAGATCGCTCCCGAAGGTTTCATCCCGTTTGGACTCCGTTTGATATTCCTTTTCTTCGAAACACTGAAATAGGCAAAAAAAAACAGCAATTCCGGCTGGGCCTCCGTTTAGTAGGTTAGTCCCAAAAATGATATAAAAGTGTAAAGTAAAGCCCATAAACATCCAAAACAGGTAATATAATAGCATGGAACAATCAAAAATTATAGATACGTTGGAGACGTATCAGCCCACCACCCCTCCCATGCTGTTCATAACGGCCAAGTCTCCTCCATCCTCGGCCTACCCCACCCATCCCTCCCGACTCCTCCGCCTGTATCACGAAACGTGGCCAGCTCTATCTTTTCCTCCGCCCCCGTCTCATCTACCCCTATAGGTAAGGGTACCACTAAAATAAACCATGCTTTACCAGGACCGGACAGCACGCCCCCTGCCACGCATGCGCTCGCTGCTCGTCTACCCTCCGTGGCGCCCCTCCCATCGCATTTAATGCGATCTAATCGGTCGTCCACGCCCTCCACGGACCTTGTCCATGCACCGGTAGACTGGTCGTCCCCCGCGCATGTGGCTATGCATGTAAACCACGTCCAGCCCCTCCCTTACCTCCCCCCTGCAACCTACATGCAGCCCCCTCGAGTGCTCTCTGCGGACGCCGCTGGCTCTCCCTCCCATGCCCCCCATATGGTCACGTCGGCGCGACATCATGCTCCGCCATGAAGTACCTTGACGCTCTCCTGTTGACCCTGAAAACCTCGCGCCCTCCCGAGCCCACTCCACCACTCGCCCGCCGCAGCTCTCTTTATCAACCCACCTCCGCCCGGCGTCCCTACATCCCCTCCAAGCCTCTATGCTTTCGGTGTAGAGCTAGTGGCCACCTAGCGAGAGCTTGCCGTGACCCCCTCCACTGCGCCCGCTGCGGCCAGAACGGCCACAAAGCCTTAGAGTACACCTTTCGCTCCCCGCTCGCCTTCCACCACCCGCCCTTCTGCCAGCTCAAGCCAACCATGGCGTCCACCCATCCCGAGACCTCCGAAGCGGCCTTCGCCTGTAGGCCTGAGCGTGTGATCACCTTTGGTTCCCTCCGCGTCCTTCTCGACGAGCCTGTTGTCCTCTCTCCAGCTATTTCCCTCCCCACCATGTTGCGCCCCACACCATCGTCGGATAGCAACTCGGCTCCGCCCTCAGTGCGCCTCGCCGCCATCTTCGCTCCCTGGCTCGGTCGTCGGCTCCAGCTCCGCCCCCGCGGCTGGGTCCGGCACCGCTCCTCCCGTGCCCCCCAGCCCACACCTGTACCGGACATCTTCGTCCCCCATGGCCTCATCCACGACGTCAGCCGCTTCGCGCTCACCCACATTAACACTGCCATGCTGGACGCCCACGAATTCCTCCATCACTTGTTCGATGATCGCCTCTCCTCGTCCACCTTCCACTTTGCTACGGCCTCGGGTTGTGCCGCTCTCCTCGTGTTCGATGATGAGGCCGGCCGTGCGGAGGCGATGCAGCTCTTCCCCAGGGATTACCTTGGGATCCACGTCAAGCTCTACCGGTTAGAGGACACGAACGACCGCTCCACCACCACGTACGATCGCCTCGTCGAGCTGGACGCCTCCGGCTACCCGCTCGAGCTTTGGCACCATCAAGGCGCCAACTTCGTCTTCACACACATGCGCCTCCTCTGCCGCATCGACCGCCGCTGCCTGCACCTGGAGACTTCACCACCATGCGCGCTTTCGTCTAGGTGGAGTCCGGCGTCAACATCCCGGCCCAGTGCATTCTTCGCCTCCCTCCTGCCCTAGTCGTCGATGTGCGCCACGCCATCATCAAAACTTTGGTGATAATCGACGGCTTCACCATCCCTCTCGACCACGAAGCCAACCAAGCCGCCGATGCCGAGAACATCTCCCACGTCCATGGCGTGCGGCAGGGCCCCTCCATGCCCATGCAATGGTGTGCACCACGACAACGACTACATGCCTCTCCCGTCGCCCTCGTCGCCACCCCACTCCACCCACGGTGCCGCCACTTCCGCCCCCCCCCCCCCCGCTGTTGTTTGACGAGGTGTAGGATCGAAAGTATGTCTAGAGGGGGGTGATTAGACTACTTGACCAAATAAAAACTTATCCTTTTCCCAATTTTAGTCTTTGACAGATTTTAGCTAACTTAGCACAAGTCAAGCAATCTTAACACAATTCAAGCAAGCATGCAAAGAGTATATGAGCAGCGGAAAGTAAAGCATGCGACATCCACGCAATTGGAGACACAGATGTTTTTGTCATGGTTCCGATAGGTGGTACTATCGTACATCCACGTTGATGGAGACTTCAACCCACGAAGGGTAACGGTTGCGCGAGTCCACGGAGGGCTCCACCCACGAAGGGTCCACGAAGAAGCAACCTTGTCTATCCCACCATGGCCGTCACCCACGAAGGTCTTGCCTCACTAGCGGTAGATCTTCACGAAGTAGGCGATCTCCTTGCCCTTACAAACTCCTTGGTTCAACTCCACAATCTTGTCGGAGGCTCCCAAGTGACACCTAGACGATCTAGGAGACACCACTCTCCAAGAAGTAACAAATGGTGTGTTGATGATGAACTCCTTGCTCTTGTGCTTCAAATAATAGTCTCCCCAACACTCAACTCTCTCTCACAGGATTTGGATTTGGTGGAAAGAAGATTTGAGTGGAAAGCAACTTGGGGAAGGCTAGAGATCAAGATTCATATGGTAGGAATGGAATATCTTGGTCTCAACACAAGTGTAGGTGGTTCTCTCTCAGAAAATGCAAGTTGGAAGTGTAGGTTCATTCTGATGGCTCTCTCTACGAATGAAGAGGAGGTGGAGGGGTATATATAGCCCCCACACAAAATCTAACTGTTACACACAACTTGCCAATCTCAGTGGGACCGAATTGAGAAACTCGGTCGGACCGATTCAGCAAATCTAGTGACTGTTAGGATTTTCGGTGGGACCGACATGCAACTTGGTAGGACCGATATGGTTAGAGTTTGGGCATAACGTAATCTCGGTGAGACCGATTACACAAACTCGGTGGGATCGATTTTGGTAATAAGCTAACCAAAGAGTTGGTCAGGCAAACTCGGTGGGACCGATTCGCTCATCTCGGTTGGACCGAAATGTTACAAAGAGGAACAAAGAGTTTGCATTGTAATCTCGGTAGTACCGATTACTCATCTCGGTGGTACCGAAACGTTATGAAGGGAAATAGAGAGATTACAATCCCATCTCGGTGAGACCGAGATCCCTATCGGTGAGACCGATTTGCCTAGGGTTTGTGGCAGCGGCTATAACTTCTGAACTCGGTGGCGCCGGATAGAAAGAATTGGTGGGGCCAAGTTTGACTTTTGGTTTAGGTCATATGTGATTGTGAGAAAGTAGTCGAGGGCTTTGGAGCATATCACTAAGCACTTAGCAACACCTCATCCCTCCTTGATAGTATTGGCTTTTCCTATAGACTCAATGTGATCTTGGATCACTAAAATATAAAATGTAGAGTCTTGAGCTTTGAGCTTGAGCCAATCCTTTTGTCCTTAGCATTTTGAGGGGTCCACTTTTCTCATCCATGCCATGCCAATCATTGAGCTTTCCCGAAATATTCATCTTGAAATAGCATTAGCTCAATGAGCTATATGTTGTTAGGAATTACCAAAACCACCTAGGGATAGTTGCACTTTCAATCTCCCCCTTTTTGGTAACTGATGACAACATATAGATCAAAGCTTCGACAAATGATAAATAAGAGTGAAAAACATTGTCTCTTTGAGAAGTATGTGAAATGTAAGAGCTCCCCCTAAATGTGTGCATAGTTTAAGATTTGCTTTGGAATGCAAATGCACAATGAGTTAGGATCATGCGTTACTCTTCCATGTCACATACATCTTGGTGGAGCGCTCAAAATAATAATAATTAAATACATGCACTCATCACCAAGCAAAGTGAATGACCATAGAGAGATAAAAGGATAATGTCATCCAACAAGCATTAAGGTAGCATATGATCAAACACATGATCATCCAAGTATCTCACAAAAGCATAAAGTAACTCAAACAAGCAAATAAAGTTCAACCACCAAAACAAGAGAGAATAAAAAGCAACACTCTCTCTCGAAGCCTATGATCTATACATTTTTCTCCCCCTTTGGCAACAAGTTACCAAAAAGTTCATAGAAAATGCATAGTACTAAATCAACTCTCAATCTTGGTCTTCAGGTGGTGGTGTAGAGATGGATCCTTGGACGAAGACTTCTGTTGATGTAGATGGAGCTGGTGGAGTAGGTGCTGGAGCTGGTTGCACAGAAGCTATAGCTAGTGCAGATGAAGTTGCTCTAGTGTCTGGAACAGGCACTGCAGCTGATCTCTGACTCCTGGGCACTCTAGCACAAGCATCAGTAGTAGTCTTGCCCTTCCTCTCCTGCATGTAATCCTGAAGTTGCTCAACAACTGACTGTATCTCAATGACCTTCACATCCAAGTCATAGAACTTCTGCTCCATGATCCTCTCCAAGCTCTCCTGGTTTTGAGTCAGGGTGTCCAATCCCTTCTCAATCCTCAGAGTGGAGGCAATCAAGTAGCCAAGCTGATCCTGCTTGCTCTTCAAGAATTACTGAGATGCCTCATCAATGGTTGGCATCTTTGCAGCCTTTTCAGTCCTTGCCTTCTCCTTCTTTGCTTGTGCTTGCAGAGAAGATGGTTCATTTTCATCCATAACCACTGTGTTGTCCTCAAAATCTGGATAGATGGGCATGTGTTCCTTGTCCAAGAGGTATGTGCCAGTGCCCATCTTGGAGTTGATTAGCTCCTGGATCTGTGGGGCATACCCACAACTTCGCTTCTGATCTGCAGCTGTCCTCTTGATAGTTTCCACTATGAGGCTCGTGACCTTGAAATTTTGAGGCACATCAAATATGTGAAGTAGGTTGATAGCATGGCCTCTGATCATCTTGTGATCACCTGACTTAGGCAAAAGAGTGTGCCTGAGGATCCAGTTGATTGTTGGCAATCCTGACAGAAGGTAATGTACTGATCCAAACTTGTGTGTCTCAATAGCAGCATCTGGGATCTCTATGTACATATGTGCCATGGAGTTATGATCCTTCTTCTTCTTGGCATAGACATCCAAGTCATCCTCATTCTCCTTAGGTGCATTGATCAATTTTCCCATTCTTCAACTGTTGATTGGTACCTAGTACCTTCAGACATCCAAACAATCCTTCCATCTGGGTAGAAGTGAGCTGTGGAGTAGAACTGCATAATAAGCTCATCATTCCACTTTGTGAGCTTCTTCCCAACAAAGTCATCCACTCCACAAGCATTGAAACTGTCATACACTCTAGGATAATGCTCTTCATTCTTCCTGATGTACTCCCAGTCCACCCATCTCATATCACAGACTATAGGCTTCTTGTCAAGAAGCACTGTCTCATAGAAGTCCTGTTGTTCCTTTGTATGGAACCTGTAGTCCACAGCAGTTCTCCTCCTGACTGCATAGGGATCAGTCAATCTCCACTATCTGAGACCTGCATCCTTCCTCAGCTTCATATCCTCAGCTACAGGATGAACATCATTGTGATCTGGAATTTTGGGCTTCAACTTTTTGAAGACATGTTCCTCATCATCTTCTTCTTCAGCAACAGCTTCAGGCACTGGGGCCTTGTTCTTCTCTCCAGCAGGAATGTTCCTTGTATTCCTCTTGGGTGCAGATTTGGGCTTTCGACCAACTGCCTTAGGAGATTATTTGGGCTTTGATGAAGCAGCCCCTGACCTGATGGCATCACCCATAAGCTTTTGAGCTTTAGGTGCTGGTGCAACAACCTCTTCTTCTTCTTCTTCCATCATGGAAGGCTTTCCAACAACCCTGGCCATGGTCTTCTTGACCCTTTCCTTCCTCTTCTTCCCTTCTGCAGCAACCTCTTTGGGTTCATATTCCAAAGATACTTGAGTGGAGGCTCTGGCTTTAGACATGGGAATTCTTTTTGCAGGTGCTTTGGTCCTCTTACCAGGCTTAGTGGCAGCAGCTGTGCCATACTCCTTCTTGAGCACATTCTTCTTGGAAGTGGCCTCATCCTCAACAGCCACATAGTCTTCATCCTCAGAAACTGAGGTTCTCTTCTTTCTGGCCCTGGTGGCTGCCTTGGGCAAGTTGCTGGGTGTGCTTCTGCTTCCATCATCATAGCTGCTAGAGGGACTAGTGCCCTCACTCATCTGAACCTGCTCCTCAGACTTGTTCTGACTGTCACTCTAATAAGACATGTTGCAAACACTGATAGTAGACCCTGTGAATAGATATAGATGAGATAGATAGGATGAGCATCACAAAGTATAGAGGTTTTTGCAAAAAGAATGAGTCAAAAACTTAGTTTTAGTTTTCCACAGAAAGCATTTCGGATCTACCGATTTGTAAACTCGGTGATACCGAAGCAACTTTTGGAACCTAAACTAGTGAACTCGGTCAGACCGAGTCACAGTTTGGTGGCACCGAGACTGCTAGGGTTTCACAAAGTCCTGAACTCGGTCACACCGATTTGCAATTCTCGGTCAGACCGAGAATCACATGTGCAATGGCCTTAGCCGAATCAGTGGAACCGAGTTCTACAACTCGGTTGGTCCGAGATGGTTTCGGCGGAAACCTAACCCTAAATTTTCAAACCACAACTAATCTACGGACTATCTTCGCCGGATAAGATGATCTCAATCGTGGCAAGATTCATGGCAAAACAATGTGCTAGGAATTCGGAGTGGGATTAGCACAAGGATCAAGTCCATACCCTAGTTCGGCGATGGACTTGCTACGGCGGCAATGGCGGAGATGATTCCCGTTGACGGCGGCAGAGACCAGCGGCAGGAGGCACCTGGCGACGAGGAGGACGATCCGGAGACCCAGGGAGGCAGAGCAGGCTGAGCGCGGGCGAAAGAGTTCGAAGAAATTTCCAAATTTTGGCCCGTGGGTATATATAGCTTGACCCTGTCGGTGTGACTTAGTGGAATAACTCGGTGGCACCGAGATGCATAACTGTAAGCAGTTACATCAACTCGATGTGATTGAAAAGTTCAAATCGGTTGCACCGAGATTGAAAACCTAGATCGACTTAGTGATCTCGGTATGACCGAAATGGAGGAATCGGTCAGACCAAAACGCACAAAGAAGTTTTGGAAGTTTAAGTCTATGATGAATCGGGGACTCCGAGTGCTCCTCACACAGAGTGATTCAAATCTGACTTGATCAAACTTTGTGATGTAGCATGAATAGAGTTTGAGACAAGAAAAGCATAGATAGCTAGAGAGGGTTCTTAGGCATTCTTGTCCATCCACTTGGCAAAAGAAAAAGAAACCAAACAATCAAAACTACAAGTGGATGTCCTCGAATGAGTAAAATATGCAACCAACATGCTCACACAATAAAATGGCAAATGAAATATGTGTCAAAGCATGCACAACCAATTCTAGCATCTATCAAGCAATTGGCAATGACTAGGTCATCTATATATGAGTATATTGACTTAGGAGTCAAATGAGAACATTTGATCATAGGTCACACTCATCGTTTAAGCTCAAGTGGGGTTACCACTCTTACATAATGCATTGTTGTGTTCACACCATTAGAGTTTCTTTGACTCAATTCTTAGAGTAAAGCTCCCCCTAGATGTCAGATCCCCCCCAAGAGGGATGAACTAACCTTGGGTTTTTTCGATGATGACTTCATGTAGGTGTTGAAGATGTGGATGCTCAATGTTGATGTAGATCGTTTGGAGCAATCCTTTGGAGTGAGTTGCACTTTCAATACCTACACGGGTTAGTCCCACAAGGAACAAATAAGGATATCCATAGACATAGAGTGATGCACACACAAGATGATGTATATGAAAGCATTAGGTTACCTTGTCCCTTGTCTTACCAACAAGAGGGTTTGTGACTCCTTGAACTAGTGCAAGATGTGGAAGTTTATTGCACTTGTTCTTGCCAAAATGATATGAGTGAAATATGTTGGCGGAGTCACCCTCAAGAACTCTCTAGTTCTTCTTCTTCGGGATCCACATCATCTTGATGGGAATCATTGGAGTTGTAGTCGTACTTGATGAAGTAGAACTTGATGTAGTCTTGGGAACCCACTTGACCAAGGCCTTAGGAGCTTCTTCAAATGCATCAATCTCCTCTTGAAGCTTATCCTTGCCTTTTTGCTTGTGGTATTGTGGTGGAAGATCATCTTGAGCTTGTGTCCCTATAAAGAAAGTAGGATCATACTTCTCTTGTTGTGGAACAAACTTCGTCTTGGGGTATTGATCTTCTTCCCACTCAACTCCATTGGCATTGAACTTTCGTTCAAAACCAACACCTTGGTTCTTCCGGTGCCTTCCTTGCTTGCGTACAATTTCCTCGAATTGCTTACTCCCGGCAAGGCTCTTGTAAACACCTTTCTCTATAATTCCCTTCAATAAGCTATTTTCTTGCTCAAGTGTAACTTGGCTAAGAGAATCATTAGTGGAATCAAGAGAACTACTAGAAGCAACAATATTGGATTTAACATGATTATTGTTACTACTAGAGGAAGAATATTTCTTGTTCTTGTTACTAGACTTGACTTGAGGCATGTAAGTGGATAAAAGTAAATGCTTGGCAATGTAAGAAGAACTTTTCTTACGAAGATCATCATTGATTTCCTTTAAGAACTCATGCTCTTGCTCAAGGTTGAGCTTTTCAAAACGTAACTTCTCATGAGTCCTTAAAAGTTCTCGATGATCTTCTAAGATAGTTTCATGAGCTAACTTAAGAGTGTTTAGTTCTTTAGTTAGAAGCTCAATTTTCTCCTTATCATTGTCATTCCTTTTATCTTGATTAGCATGATTAATTGACGTTTCATCATAGTATTCATCACTAGAGTTGTCAACAAGTAAATCATCATCACCTAACAAGAAATCTTCATCACTATTGAAATCAACATACTTGGGGTGTGACACCTTTGGGCCTTTAGCCATGAAGCATCTTCCAAGTCCTTCATTTGGTGAATCAAATATGTCGTAGGAGTTGGTTGACACAAGTGCTAGACCGGCAACACCTTCATCTTGAGTATATTCGGAGTCAGAGTGATAGCTTCTCTCGGAGTGATTGTCGGAGTCGGAGCCAGATACCCATTCACCAACATGAGCTTGATGTCTTCGTTTTGTGTAGCTCCTTTGTCCTTCCTTTCAGAATCCTTGCTTCTCCGGGATGTTCTTCGTTCATATCGATCATCTCTACTCCTTCTCTCTCTTGGTGGTGATTCTTCTCTTCTACTTCTCCTCTTAGGTGATTCTTCTCTTCTTTTGTAGGGAGCCGTACACTCATTGGAGTAGTGTCCAGGTCTTCCACAATTGTAGCAATTATGCTCTCGACTAGAAGATCTTTTGTCATTGTAGAACCTTGACTTGGAGCTTCTCTCTTTGCTTCTACTCTTGTAAAACTTGTTGAAGTTCTTCACCATTAGGCTCAATTCTTCATTAAAGGTTTGTTTCTCACTTGATGATGTGGGAGCTTCACATGAGGCTTTGTAAGCACCACTTGACTTGTTGTGGAGCTCCTCCTTATCCTTGAGTGACATCTCCTGAGCAACAATTCTTCCAATGACTTCCGTTGGCTTGAGATCTTTGTAATTGGGCATCATTTGGATCAATGTGTACACAGTATCATATTTTCTGTCCAAAGCTCTTAGGATCTTCTTGATGATGAATTTGTTGGTCATCTCTTCACTTCCTAAGCCGGCAATCTCATTTGTGATAAGAGCAAGCCTAGAGTACATTTCAGCGACACCTTCACCATCCTTCATTTTGAACTTGTCAAGCTGACTTTGAAGCACATCCAACTTGGATTCCTTGACGGAGTCGGTACCTTCGTGCATATCAATAAAAGTATCCCAAATTTCCTTTGCATTCTCAAGACGGCTGATTTTGTTGAATTCTTCGGAGCACAATCCGTTGAAGAGGATATCACAAGCTTGAGCGTTGTATTGCAGCATCTTCAACTCTTCCACGCTAGCTTCACGGTTCGGTTCTCTCCCATCAAAGAATTCACCATGCAAGTCAATACACACAATAGCCCAAATGGCGGGGTTATGTCCAAGAATATGCATTTTCATCTTATGCTTCCAACTAGCAAAATTAGTACCATCAAAGTAAGGACCTCTACGGTGATAGTTTCCCTCGCTAGACGCCATACTCTCCTAGGTTGTGAAACCAAGGCTATGACTACTAAAAGCTATGGAAATCAAAGCAAATAGAGACCAAAGCTCTGATACCACTTGTAGGATCGAAAGTATGTCTAGAGGGGGGGGGGTGATTAGACTACTTGACCAAATAAAAACTTATCCTTTTCCCAATTTTAGTCTTTGGCAGATTTTAGCTAACTTAGCACAAGTCAAGCAATCTTAACACAATTCAAGCAAGCATGCAAAGACTGAGAAGCGGAATGTAAAGCATGCAACTTGCAAGAATGTAAAGGGAAGGGTTTGGAGAATTCAAACACAATTGGAGACACAGATGTTTTTGTCGTGGTTCCGATAGGTGGTGCTATCGTGCATCCACGTTGATGGAGACTTCAACCCACGAAGGGTAACGGTTGCGCGAGTCCACGGAGGGCTCCACGCACGAAGGGTCCACAAAGAAGCAACCTTGTCTATCCCACCATGGCCGTCGCCCACGAAGGACTTGCCTCACTACCGGTAGATCTTCATGAAGTAGGCGATCTCCTTGCCCTTAGAAACTCCTTGATTCAACTCCACAATCTTGTTGGAGGCTCCCAAGTGACACCTAGCCAATCTAGGAGACACCACTCTCCAAGAAGTAACAAATGGTGTGTTGATGATGAACTCCTTGCTCTTGTGCTTCAAATGATAGTCTCCTCAACACTCAACTCTCTCTCACAGGATTTGGATTTGGTGGAAAGAAGATTTGAGTGGAAAGCAACTTGGGGAAGGCTAGAGATCAAGATTCATATGGTAGGAATGGAATATCTTGGTCTCAACACAAGTATAGGTGGTTCTCTCTCAAAAAATGCAAATTGGAAGTGTAGGTTCGTTCTGATGGCTCTCTCTACGAATGAAGAGGAGGTGGAGGGGTATATATAGCCTCCACACAAAATCTAACCGTTACACACAACTTGCCAATCTTGGTGGGACCGAATTGAGAAACTCGGTCGGACCGATTCAGCAACTCTAGTGACCGTTAGGATTTTCGGTGGGACCGACATGCAACTTGGTAGGACCGATATGGTTAGGGTTAGGGCATAACGTAATCTCGGTGAGACCGATTACACAAACTCGGTGGGACCGATTTTGGTCATAAGCTAACCAGAGAGTTGGTTAGGCAAACTCGGCGGGACCGATTCGCTCATCTCGGTTGGACCGAAATGTTACGAAGAGGAACAGAGAGTTTGCATTGTAATATCGGTACTACCGATTACTCATCTCGGTGGTACCAAAACGTTACGAAGGGAAACAGAGAGATTACAATCCCATCTCGGTGAGACCGAGATCCGTATCGGTGAGACCGATTTGCCTAGGGTTTGTGGCAGTGGCTATGACATCTGAACTTGGTGGCGCCGGATAGAAAGAATTGGTGGGCCCGAGTTTGACTTTTGGTTTAGGTCATATGTGGATGTGAGAAAGTAGTTGATGGCTTTGGAGCATATCACTAAGCACTTTGAGCAAGTAAGCCATTAAGCAACACCTCATCCCTCCTGGATAGTATTGGCTTTTCCTATAGACTCAATGTGATCTTGGATCACTAAAATATAAAATGTAGAGTCTTGAGCTTTGATCTTGAGCCAATCCTTTTGTCCTTAGCATTTTGAGGGTTCCACTTTTCTCATCCATGCCATGCCAATCATTGAGCTTTCCTGAAATATTCATCTTGAAATAGCATTAGCTCAATGAGCTATATGTTGTTAGGAATTACCAAAACCACCTAGGGATAGTTGCACTTTCACGAGGACCTCGCCCCGCTCGTCGACCTCGACGACGGGATCATCGACGTCTACAGTGACTCAGATTCCGACTCCATCGTCGACGTTTCTGCGGCCTTCGACACCTCCAACCCATTCGCCTCCCTGACTGCAGGCGATGACGCGGATGACTCTCTCCTCGGTACGCTCGCTGCACACCCCTCTCGATGTTGTTCTAAACCATGTTCCCCCTCCCCCATGTCTAACTCCCCGGAGGCCCTTCCAGTGGTTTCAGACGAGGAAGATGACACGCATGTGGTGGTCGCCCGTCGTGCAAGGGCGCTTGACAAATGCGCCATCGGCTCCTCCTTTGGCCTTCACCATAGCAGTCGCCTCACCAGGAAAGAAGGGACTACCTTCCTCAACATGACAACCAAGGCCATCCATGCTCAAGCGCGCAAGTTCGACACCTCGGCCGCCTCCAACGGCCTTGCCGCCGCTATCGCTGCGGCCGGCCTGGATGACTCCCCGGAGGTGCCTTCTGAAGATACGGCGGCTCTGTCGCTCGTTGCTCTGCAGTGTGGTGCTACTGCTGAGGACGTGCGTGAGATCGTCCCGGTGCTCGCCCCTGAGCCATGATCTGCAATGCGCTTCCTCCCGGCATGTCGTCGTCGCCGTCATCCGCCCCAGCCTTTGCTTTCTATCAGTCTGTAGCCTGCACTTGTGCTAGCTTTTTTTATGTTGCCGAACTGGGGCAACTGTGGGTCTTGCATGTGTTCTCTCCATGCGTAGTTTGTGCTAGCCTCCTCTGTGTTAGGTCTACTATTAGTTCACTATACCAAACATGCCACCATACTTTGATTAATATGCGACCGGTCTTTTGCTCGTCCCCCTGTTCCTTAGTTTCGGTGATGCTTTTTGTCTGTCATGACTCGCTCCACCTACTCGTTTTGTTGCTAGAGTATTAGAGGACTAGGTCAGCCCCAAAAGTGTACAGATATCCTTGCCGAGTTGATCGCAATTAAGCCGCATGCATGCTTCCTTCAAGAAACAAAACTGTCCATGCCTGATCCCGCTAAGCTTGGTTCGTTTCTCCCTAGATAGCTCGACCTAGTCGAACACAAAGATTGCACGGGCTCCACCGGCGGCATTCTCTCGGCGGTCTCCTCTGCACATTTCACCATCTCTAGTGTCGCTCAAACCACTTTTCACGCTCACAATTACGGCGTCCTCAACAATCTCCCCTGTGCCAGTCCTCATCTCAAACGTTTATGCTCCCACGGACCACACTCTCAAACCCTCCTTCCTTGCGGAATTAGCCTCTATCTCGCCCCCCCCCAAACACCCCCTGGATCATTTTAGGTGATTTCAACCTCATGAGACACGCCCCGGACAAACATAACGACGCTTTCCGGCAACAAGAGGCCAACCTGTTTAACCAATGCATTAACAACCTTGCCCTCATTGAACTCCCCCTCTTGGACAGAGCCTTCACTTGGTCCAACAAGTGTGACATCCCTACGTTAGAAAAACTAGATCGAGCATTCATCAACTCTGCCTGGGATCTGGCATTCCCTGACTCCTCCGTGTCTAGCCTAACACGCTATGTTTCCGACCACGTCCCCCTAATCATCTCCATTAGCACCTCCTTCCCCTGCCCCGCACTCTTTCATTTTGAGTTAGGTTGGGCCGAAAACCCGGCCTGCCGGGCCGTCGTCCAAGGTTCCTGGAACTCTGCACAACAATGCCCAAGCGCCCCCCTATCGCTATCCCACATGCTTAAAAAATGCCGCTTCGCCCTTCGGGCTTGGTGTAAGGCTATCCCCCCTATCTCGGTTCAGGAGACTGACTGCAAAGTTGTAATCAACCTACTAGACGCTATTGAAGAGACCCGCTTCCTCTCCCAGCCGGAGCTTGCACTTCACCGAGTTGTTATCAAAGTAATCCATTGGATCATTCACAAAAAATGATCTACTGGCGACTCCGGTCAAAAATAAAGTCGGCTATTGACGGCGATGAGAACTCTAGATATTTCCATGCCTATGCTTCTCATCGACACCGACACAACAATATCCCCATGATCCTTCATAACAACCTTGAGTTCACCTCTCATGAGTCAAAGATCCAAATCCTCACCTCCTTCTTCACCTCTCTGCTTGGGGTATCCTCTCCCCCCATTTGGAATTTCTTGCTCCAAAATCTTTACCCCTCCCTTACCCCACAACTCCTTCACCTTGACTCCCCGTTCTCGGGCCAGGAAATTTTATGATGCTTTTGCATATATGAACGCTCTAGCTAGTCCCGGCCCTGACGGATTCATCCCGTGTTTCTATCGAAAATTTTGGCCCCTCCTTAAGCACAAAATCTCTGACCTTTTCCTCATCTTCTATAATCTATCCGCGGACATCTCGTGTCTCAACCATGCTTATATTATCCTCCTCCATAAAGGAGCCATCCCACCCTCTCCTGACACGTTTTGCCCCATCTCCCTGAAAAATTGCCCGCCCAAAGCTCTCGCCAAGCTCCTTACAAATCGCCTCAAACCTGTTATCCCCCTGCTCATCCACCCCAAGTGGCTTGGCTGGATTGAAGCTCTCCTGCTCTCCGGAAAAACAACAGTTCTCCTCAACAGGGTGCCAGGCCCCTGGATCCAATGCAAGAAAGGGCTACGGCAAGGAGATCCCCTCTCCCCTTTCCTTTTTATCCTCATGGCCGGCATTCTCCAACGTATGATTATCGATGCCTGTGATCGAAACCTCCTTGCACACCCTGTCTCTCCTTCCATGCACTGCCCGGTCCTACAATACGCGGACGATACGCTAATTATCATCAAAGAAGAGCAAAGTGTCATTGATCATCTCAAACTCATCCTTGACGATTTCTCCTTAGCTATGGGCCTTTCTATTAACTTTACAAAAACTACGATAGTTCCTATGAATGTGGACCCAGAGTTGGCCGCTGCTAAGGCCTCCTCCCTAGGCGTTGCCATTGTCGCCTTCCCCCAAAAATATTTGGGCCTTCCCCTCTCCCCTCACAAACTACCACCCTCGTCCTTCCAACCGATCGTTGATCGCTGCGACGTTTACCTTGCCGGCTAGGCCGCACTCATGTTATCCCGCGGGGGACGCCTCGTCCTTCTCTCAGCCGTTTTAGATAGTCTCCCTACCTATTGCCACCTCTTGAGCACTGCGTTGGTTTTCCCTTGAAGAGGAAAGGGTGATGCAGCAAAGTAGCGTAAGTATTTCCCTCAGTTTTTGAGAACCAAGGTATCAATGCAGTAGGAGGCTCCTCACAAGTCCCTCGTACCTACACAAACAAACAAGAACCTCGCAACCAATGCGATAAAGGGGTTGTCAATCCCTTCACGGTAACTTGCAAAAGTGAGATCTGATAGAGATAATAAGATAAGTTAAATATTTTTGGTATTTTTATGATATAGATTGGAAAGTAAAGATTGCAAAATAAAGTAGATCGGAAACTTATATGATAAAAGATAGACCCAGGGGCCATAGGTTTCACTAGTGGTTTCTCTCAAGATAGCATAAGTATTACGGTGGGCGAACAAATTACTGTCGAGAAATTGATAGAAAAGTGCATAGTTATGAGAATATCTAGGCATGATCATGTATATAGGCATCACGTCCGCGACAAGTAGACCGACTCCTGCATGCATCTACAACTATTACTTCACACATCGACCGCTATCCAGCATGCATCTAGAGTATTAAGTTCATAAGAACAGACTAACGCATTAAGCAAGATGACATGATGTAGAGGGAGAAACTCAAACAATATGATATAAACCCCATATTTTTATCCTCGATGGCAACAATACAATGCGTGCCTTGCTGCCCCTGCTGTCACTGGGAAAGGACGCCGCAAGATTGAACCCAAAGCTAAGCAGTTCTCCCATGGCAAGAAAGATCAATCTAGTAGGCCAAACCAAACTGATAATTCGAAGAGACTTGCAAAGATAACCAATCATACATAAAAGAATTCATAGGAGATTAAAATATTTCTCATAGATAAACTTGATCATAAACCCACAATTCATCAGATCTCGACAAGCACACCGCAAAAAGAGTTACATCGAATAGATCTCCAAGAAGATCGAGGAGAACTTTGTATTGAGATTCAAAGAGAGAGAAGAAGCCATCTAGCTAACAACTATGGACCCGAAGGTCTGTGGTAAACTACTCACAACTCATCGGAGAGGCTATGGTGTTGATGTAGAAGCCCTCCGTGGTCGATTCCCCCTCCGGCGGAGCGCCGGCGAAGGCTCCAAGATGGGATCTCGCGGATATAGAAGGTTGCGGCGGCGGAAATAGGTTTTCGTGGTGCTCCTGGATGTTTTCAGGGTATGTAGATATATATAGGCGAAGGAGGTAGGTCAGGGGAGCTACGAGGGGCCCACGTGGGTGGGGGCGCGCCCACCCCCTAGGGCGCGCCCTCCTGCCTCATGGCCGCCTTGGCTGCTTCCTAACGTCCACTACAAGTCTCCTGGATTGCGTTTGTTCCAAAAAGATCGCTTCCGAAGGTTTCATTCCGTTTGGACTCCGTTTGATATTCCTTTTCTTCGAAACACTGAAATAGGCAAAAAAACAGCAATTCGGGCTGGGCCTCCGGTTAGTAGGTTAGTCCCAAAAATGATATAAAAGTGTAAAGTAAAGCCCATAAACATCCAAAACAGGTAATATAATAGCATGGAATAATCAAAAAATTATAGATACGTTGGAGACGTATCACCTATTTTATGTCTTATTTTTCCTTACCTTTGAGTGTCATTGAGGAGATTGATAAGCGTGGGAGGGTTTTCTTCTGGTCTAACGATGACTCTTTCTCCGGGGCGAAGTGCCTGGTTGCGTGGGACTGAGCTTGTACACCTAAGTTAGTCGGTGGTCTTGGGGTTAAAAACTTGCGAGCACAAAAATTTTGCCTTATGTTGAGATTCGCTTTCAAATTCTTACACTCCCCCGCTTTCTCCTCGAAGGATCGGACCCTTCACCACTCACTGATACGTATCCAACATATCTATAATTTTTGATTATTCCATGCTGTTTTATTATCAATCTTGGATGTTTTATAATCATTATATAGTCATTTTATATCATTATTTGGTACTAACCTATTGACATAGTGCCAAGTGCCAGTTGTTGTTTTCTACATGTTTTTACATTGCAGGAAATTAATATCAGAAGAAGTCCAAATGCCACGCCAATTTACGATGATTTTTTATGGGCCAGAAGGAACACAACGGGCCATGGTTGCACCTGGGAGGAGTCCCGAGGACGGGACAACCCACTAGGGCGCGCCAGGAGGCCCAGGCGTGCCCTGGTGGGTGTGCCCACCTCGGGTGCCCCCTGGACCGACTCTTTGATCTATAAATACCCCAATATTCCAGAAACCCTAGGGGAGTCGAAGAAACTTTCATCCAGCCACCGTAGAGTCCAGAACCACGAGATCCAACCTAGACACCATCACGGAGGGGTTCACCACTTCCATTGGTGCCTAGATGGCTTCCTATCTCTCTCTCTCTCTCTCTCTTGATTATCAATAAAATGGTCTCTTGGAGATCCATATGATGTAAGTCTTTTGGCGGTGTGTTCATTGGGATCTGATGAACTTCGAGTTTATGATCAGTTATATCTTTTTATATCCATGAAAGTTATTTGAGTTTTTTGATCTCTTATATGCATGATCTCTTATAGCCTCGTATTTCTTCTCCTATATTTGGGTTTTGGTTGGCCAACTTGATCTATTTATCTTGCATGGGAAGAGGTTCCCGGTAGTGGGTTCGATCTTATGGTGCTTGATCCCAGTGACAGAAAGGGAACCGACACGTATGTATCGTTGCTACTAAGGATAAAAGGCGGGATCCATATCTGCCACAATAGATAAACGGATCTTGTCTACATCATGTCATCGTCCTTATTGCATTACTCCGTTTTTCCATGAAGTTAATACACTAGATGCATGCTAGATAGCGGTCGATGTGTGGACTAATAGTAGTAGATGCAGGGATAGCGGTCGATGTGTGGAGTAATAGTAGTAGATGCAGGCAGGAGTCGGTCTACTAATCTTAGACGTGATGCCTATGTAATGATCATTGCCTGGATATCGTCAAGATTATTTTAAGTTCTATCAATTGCCCAACAGTAATTTGTTTACCCACCGTTTTTCTCGAGAGAAGCCACTAGTGAAACCTACGGCCCCCGGGTCTTCTTTCTCATATATTTGCCTTGCGGTCTACTTTTTCCTTGCGTTTATTTTCAGATCTATTAAACCAAAAAAATACAAAAATACCTTGCTGCAATTTATTTGTTCCGCGATCTATTTATCCCATCTACAAATTTACCTCACGTCCTTTGCCTATCTTGAGGCTCCGTACCCCGAAAGGGATTGACAACCCCTTTAACACGTCGGGTTGCGAGGTGTTGTTCTTTGTGTGCATGGGCTGTTTACGTTGTGTTGCTTGGTTCTCCTACTGGTTCGATAACCTTGGTTTAATATCTGAGGGAAATACCTACCACCACTGTGTTGCATCATCCCTTCCTCTTTGGGGAAATACCGACGTAGCTTCAAGCGACATCAAAAGGAATTTCTGGCACCATTGTCGGGGAGAATCTTCAACATAACCAGGTTCCTAATCACAAATCCATCTCCTTGCAATTTACATTAATTGCCTCTCATTTTCCTCTCCCACACTTCATAAATATTTGTCGTTTTATTCGCCTCTCTTTTTCCGTTCGTCGTTTTCTTGTCGGATCTGTTTTTGAGTGCAATCTTGTTGTGTGGTCATCATGACTCAAGAGAACACCAAACTATGTGACTTCTCAAATACCAACAATAATGATTTTATTGGCACTCCACTTGCTCCTCCCATCACTAGTGCGGAGACTTGTGATATCAATACTGCTTTGTTGAATCTTGTTATGAAAGACCAATTTTCCGGTACTCCTAATGAGGAAGTCGCGTCCCATATTAATACCTTCGTGCAATTATGCGATATGCAAAAGAAAAAATATGTGGACAATGATGTGGTCAAGATGAAATTATTTCCGTTTTCCTTGTGTGATTCCACAAAAATTTGGTTCTCTTCTTTGCCTCGCAATAGTATTGATTCTTGGAATAAGTGCAAAGATGCTTTTATCACTAAGTATTTTCCTTCCACACAAAATATTTCCCTTAAAATCCAGATCATGAATTTCAAGCAACTTGAACATGAGCATGTTGCACAATCTTGGGAAAGGATGAAAAGGATGCTAAGGAATTGCCCAACTCATGGGTTAAATCTTTGGATGATCATACAAAACTTTTATGCGGGGTTGAATTTTGTTTCTCGTAATCATTTAGATTCCACCGCGGGTGGTACTTCAATGGAAATTACCTTGGGTGAAGCCACCAAATTGCTTGGTAATATTATGGCAAATTATTCACAATGGCATACCGAACGGGCTCCTACTGGTTGAAGAAATTTCTTCTTTGAGTGAAAAACTGGATGCTCTTATGAAATTGGTTGCTAGTAAAAGTGCTCCTATTGATTTTAATGATATGCCTTTGTGTAACGCCCCGGATTCGATGCGCCAGGTGTCTGCCAGTTATTCGCCGTCGTTGCCATGTCATTTGCTTGCGTGTTGCATTTTATCATGTCATCATGAGCATTTCATTTTGCATACGTGTTCGTCTCATGCATCCGAGCTTTTTCCCCGTTGTCCGTTTTGCAATCCGGCGCTCCTATGTCATCCGGCGTTCCCCTTTTCGTCTCCTGTTGTGAGTGGGTGTTAAACGTTCTCGGAATGGACCGAGGTTTGCCAAGTGGCCTTGGTATAGCACCGGTAGACCGCCTGTCAAGTTTCGTGCCATTTGGAGGTCGTTTGATACTCCAACGGTTAACCGGGTAACCGTAAAGCCTCTTTGAGTTGCAGCCCAACACCCCTTCCAAAGTGGCCCCAAACCCAGCAAACTCCCCTCTATGCTCTCGGTCGTTCGATCACGACCGCGTGGCCAAAAACCGCTCCTCATTTGGACTCTCCTAGCTCCCTCTACCTATAAATAAGTCTCCTCCCCCGAAATTCGCGGTGCAAACCCTAGCCTTCTTCCTCCTCTCGCAGCCGGACATGTCCGTCCAGCCGCCAGACGCGTCCGCCGCCGCCGCCCGACGTATCCTAGGGCGCCACGTGGCTCGCGCCGCCGCCCCGCGCCGCCGGCCTTCCGCGGCCCTGCAGGCCCAAGCACAGCCCGCCCGGGCCCGAGCCGCCGCCGCCCCGGCCCGCAGGCGCCCGCCCGCGCCCGAGCGACCGCTCCCCTCGTCCCCGAGCCAGGAGGGCTCGGCCGCGCTCGATCCGGCCTCGCCGGAAGCGTCCAGTGCCGCCGTCCTCCGTCGCCGCCGGCTGGCTCCGTCGCCGCCGACACCCAGGCCAGATCCGCTGCCCTCTCCTTCTTCTTCCTCTCTTTTCTCTCTCTCCCTCACCCGATCTCTCTCCCTCTCTCTCCCCTCTGCAGATCCACCACCGCCGGCGCTCGGTACCTCGCTGTCGGTCTCCTCCAGCCGGATCCGCTCGGGATCCGCCAGATCCGAGCCCTGGGCACCCGTTCTCGGCCTCCCCGCGCCTGCCCTCGCCGGAGATGGCCACCTCCCCGCTGGCGCCGCCATGGCCTCGAGGAGGACGCGCCTCTGCGCCCCCTCGTGGACCCCGACGCCCCACGTCCGCGTGGGCCTTCTCCCGCGCGGTGCCTCGTGGGCCCCGGCCCAGAACCCCCTCGGCCCAACCCAGCTCCAGCCGAACTGGGCCTGCAGCCCAGGGTGAGCAACCCGCCTATCCCGCGCCCTGTGCGTCATATAGCCTTCTACGCCCGTCCTGTTTTTTTTAAAGAAAACGACTAAGTCCTCAGGATTTTTGCATAATCATGCCATGTTCATCATGCTGTATCTCTGCATCCGTAGCTCCGTTTCGTGCGTATAATATGTCAAATTGTTCGCCTCGACGAGTACTTCATTTCATTCCATTGCATCATTTTTATTTGAGCTCATCTTGATGCCCGAAATGCTGTTGGAAGACTGCATGTTGATGTTAATCTGCTGAAACTGTTATAACTTGCTAATTTATCATTTTTGCCATAATTGATGTGTGCATCCTATGAGTATGAGCTCTACATGTGTTTTGATCTATGCTATGCCATCTTTCCAGGGGTGCCAACCATGTATTTTTGTGAGTTGTGTGCTGAGTGTATCAAGCTTGCTAAGTAGGGTAGTTGCTGTTGCTGTTTTCCTGTCAGATTCTGTTATATTTTGTTGCTATGTAAACATGCTTCTACTAGTTGTTCTATGCATAATCTGGAGATGCTCTATAAATATGTTTTGATCTACATGTCGTCCTCTATCCATCCATGCCCCTGGTTGCATTTATAGGTTGCTGTAGCTTGTTGTAATCTTGCTCCAAAGTTGCTTGATAATGTTGTTGTCAACCTGTTAAAATTAAGTTCACTAGTTCCCATGTGTTTTGCTAGTGATCCATGCATCCTATGACCTTTCTCTTGCCATGCTTAGCTTCATAAACATGCCTTCTTACTGTTGGTTGCCTTGCCATGCCATGTATTGCTCTGTGGTGAGTGGTTCAAGCTCACGAACATGCCTACTTATTGTTGTTCCTGCCATGTTTAAATCTGTAATATAATTTGCCATGTTTACATGGGTGCCATCATATTTTCTGATCCTTTTTGGCTCATGGTCAGTAAGGGTCTTTTTATCTATGAAATTAGTAGATTCATGCCATGCCTTTGTTTGCCATGATAAGTTCCTGTAACATGTTTTTTGATAGCTCTAAACATTGCAACCTGATGTTATTTTTGCCAAGTCTGAAACTGTTATTATTTGCAATCTTACCATGTGTTTTGGAGCATGTTCTAGTGATTTCTGGAGATAGCTCAGTGTTCATGTTTTGTTATGCTTTACCTGTACTTCATGCCCATGCCTTTTGTTATTATTTTGGGGTGCTATAGCTTATTGTTTTGATGCTTGCAAGATGCCTAGTTGCTGTTATGGACAGATTGTTGTTATGACTTGTATAGAGTGCATGTGTTGAACCGTTGCTCCGTTTTGAGTGTGCTCTATATGAAACTTGCTTGATTTTGCATGTAGATTCATATTATCATGTTGCATCCTTGTTTTGGTGTGTTTGCTTGATGTTTGTATGCATTTTGCATCAATGCCATGTTTAACTTGTTTTGCTCATATCTTTTAGACCGTAGCTCCGAATTAAATGAACTTTATATGTAACTTGACTAGAATTTCGTGTAGATCATCTTGGTGCATCTTAACTTGCTGTTTAAAAACTTGAACATAATGTTTATTCAGTTCTGGACCTATTTCGAAATTTGCATATGAGGACTTACCGGAATTGTTATATGTTGTTCCCGGCCTCATTTAAATTTGCCTTGATGTGTTGTTCTTGTTTGCATCATCTCTTGCCATGAGTAGCTTCATGTAGCCTTGTCATGCATCATGCTTGTTGTGCATCATGTCTTGTCTATGTGTGGTGTGTTTACCATGTTGTGTGCTTCTTCTCGATAGTTCCCGTTTCGTTGCGATCGTGAGGATTCGTTCGTCTACGTGTGGTTTGTCTTCGTGGCTTCATCTTCTTCATGAACTCGTTCTTCTTCCTAGCGGGATTTCAGGCAAGATGACCGCTACCCTGGATCTCACTACTATCATTGCTATGCTAGTTGTTTCGTTCTATCGCTATGCTGCGCTACCTATCACCTGTTTATCAAGCCATCCCATATTGCCATGAACCTCTAACCTTTGACACCTTTCCTATGCAAAGCTTTGTTTGGCTATGTTACCTCTTTTGCTCAGCCCCTCTTATAGCGTTGCTAGTTGCAGGTGAAGTTGAAGATTTCTCCATGGCGGACAGGGTTTATGTTGGGATATCACAATATCTCTTATATTATTAATGCATCTATATACTTGGTAAAGGGTGGAAGGCTCGGCCTTATGCCTGGTGTTTTGTTCCACTCTTGCCGCCCTAGTTTTCGTCATACCGGTGTTATGTTCCCGGATTTTGCATTCCTAACGCGGTCGGGTGATTTATGGGACCCCCCTGACAGTTCGCTTTGAATAAAACTCCTCCAGCAAGGCCCAACATTGGTTTTACCATTTGCCTCACCACCACCTACCTTTCCCTTGGGAGTAATTAACCCAAGGGTCATCTTTATTTTAGCCCCCCCGGGCCAGTGCTTGTCTAAGTGCTGGTCCGAACTAGAGTCCTTTGCAGCGCCCCCTCAGGGAAACTTGAGGTCTGGTTTTAGTTGTACGGAGTGCTCATCCAGTGTTGCCCTGAGAACGAGATATGTGCAGCTCCTATCGGGATTGTCGGCGCATCGGGCGGCTTTGCTAGTCTTGTTTTACCATTGTCGAAATGTCTTGTAAACCGGGATTCCGAGACTGATCGGGTCTTCCTGGGAGAAGGTCTATTCCTTCGTTGATCGCGAGAGCTTGTCATGGGCTAAGTTGGGACACCCCTGCAGGGTTTAAACTTTCGAGAGCCGTGCCCGCGGTTATGTGGCAGATGGGAATTAGTTAATGTCCGGTTGTAGATAACTTGACACCAGATCCGAATTAAAACGCATCAATCGCGTGTGTAGCCGTGATGGTCTCTTCTCGGCGGAGTCCGGGAAGTGAACACGGTTTCTGTGTTATGATTGACGTAAGTAGGAGTTCAGGATCACCTCTTGATCATTGCTAGCTTCTCGACCGTTCCGCTTGTTCTCTTCTCGCTCTTATTTGCGTTGGTTAGGCACCATACTTGCTTAGCCGCTGCTGCAACCTCACCACTTTACCCCTTCCTTTCCCATTAAGCTTTGCTAGTCTTGATACCCATGGTAATGGGATTGCTGAGTCCTCGTGGCTCACAGATTACTACAACAACAGTTGCAGGTACAGGTTATGCGATGATCTTGACGCGAGAGCGATGTTGCTTGTTTTGGAGTTTCTTCTTCTGCTTCTTCGATCAGGGGATAGGTTCCAGGTCGGCAGCCTGGGCTAGCTGGGTGGATATTGTTTGAGTTTCTGTTTATGTATCATCCGTAGTCGGATGTTGATCTCTTATTTGATGATGTTGTATTCGTGTGACATTGTATGTATTGGATGTATCCCCATCTATTATGTAATGTTGATGTAATGATATCCACCTTGCAAAAGCGTTCCAATATGCGGGTCTATCCTTGATGGGACCTTTGAGTTCCTTTTGGATAGGGTCGCATATTGGGCGTGACACTTTGTCTACTTTGATTGAGCAAAATAGTGATGCCATTGATGTGAATTTTATCTCTCGAAATAATTTCAATAACAATGCTTATAGAGGTAATTTTAATCCTATGCCTTTTCCTAGTAATTCCTCTAATAATTATGGTAATTCCTATGGAAATCAATCTTACAATAATAATAGGAAAACCTCTGATCTTGAGAATATTATTAAAGAATTTATCAACACACAAAAGGTTTTCAACACTTCCATAGAAGAAAAGTTAAATAAGATTGATGATTTGTCTAGAAGTGTTGATAGGATTGCTCATGGTGTGGAAAATCTCAAGATGAAATTTTTTGTGCCTAAAGTAGATGAATCAATTAAAGCTCTTTATGTTTCCATGGATGAAAGTAAGAAAAGAACCGGTATGCTTAGAGCTAAATGAGATTTTTTAGAAAAAGCATTTTCTAGTGATTTCTTTCATAAAAATGATGAAGATCTTAGAATGATTGGTGTTTCTTCTATTGATTCCTTGTTTAGTAAAAATAAGATTGATGAAAAAGGGACTGGAGAAGAGTCAACTTTAGGTAGAAGGCGTCCCAATATTTCAGAGGGTGAAAATCTTGTTGAAAAAATTGATGAAAGTGGGTTTGAAGAGGTCAAAACTTTAACTAGTGATGTGCCCACTCCTTTGGATTACAAAGACTTTAATTATAATAGTTGCTCTTTGATTGATTTTATTTCTTTGTTGCAAACCATGATAATTTCACCCCATGCTTATGAACAAAATAAAGCTTTTACTAAACATATTGTTGATGCCATGATGAAAGCTTTTGAAGAAAAATTGGACTTAGAAGTTTCAATTCCTAGAAAATTGCATGATGAATGGGAACCTACTATCAACGTCAAGATTAAAAATTGTGGGTGTTTTGCTTTATGTGACTTGGGTGCTAGTGTTTCTACAATTCCGAAATCTTTATGTGATGTGCTTGGTCTTACTAATATTGAAGAATGCTCTTTAAATTTGCACTTAGCGGATCCTACTATTAAAAAGCCTATGGGAAGAATTAATGATGTTCTTATTCTTGCAAATAGAAATTATGTGCCCATAGATTTTATTGTTCTTGATATTGGTTGCAATCCGTCTTGTCCAATTATTCTTGGTAGACCGTTTTTGTGCACTATCGGTGCAGTGATTAATATGAAAGAAGGAAATATTAAGTTCCAATTTCCTTTGAGGAAGGGTATGTAACACTTTCCTAGAACAAGAATTAAGCCACCATATGAATCAATCATGAGGGCATATTATGGATCTAGAACCAAAAATGACAAAACTTAGATCCTTGCTTTATGCCTAGCTAAGGGCGTAAAACGATAGCGCTTGTTGGGAGGCAACCCAATGAATAAATTTTATTTTTGCCTTTTGCTTTCTGTTCTTGAGTGTTAGAACAATTATGCTACTGTTATGATTGTGTTTTTTGTGTTTTAGTTAGAGTTTGTGCCAAGTAAAGCCTTTAGGATCTTCCGGGGTGATAGTTGTTTGATCTTGCTGAAAAAGACAGAAACTTTGCGCTCACGAAAATAATTCTAATAAATCACAGAAAAGAGCTTTTGCCTTGATTCTTTTTGCAGAAGATTATTATACAATTATTATGGTCTTTCTAATTTGGTAGAATTTTTGGAGTTACAGAAGTATTCGAAAGTTCCAGATTACTATAGACTGTTCGGTTTTGACAGATTCTGTTTTCTTTGTGTTGTATGCTTATTTTGATGGCTCTATGGTTTTCTTTGATGAGTATTTTCCATAGAAAAGTGGGAATACAGTAGATATAATACAAAAACAAAATAAGAATTGGTTTTACACAGAACTTATAGTAGTGGTTTGCTTTCTTTTACTAACAGAGCTCACAAGGGTTTTGTTGAGTTTTGTGTGATTGAAGTTTTCAAGTTTTGGGTTATCTTACGATGGATGAAAGAAGGTTAGAAGAGCCTAAGCTTGGGGATGCCCCCGTCATCCCAAGCTATTATCCAATAATGAGCAACCAACTAAGCTTGGGGATGCCCCCGAGTGGCATCCCCTCTTTCTTCTAACGACCATCAGTATTTTACTCGAGGCTACATTTTTATTCGTCACATGATATGTGTTTTGCTTGGAGCGTCTTGTATGATATGTATCTTTGATTTTTTTATTTTGTGTTTCAAGTCATCAATCCTTGCTGGACACACCTATTTGAGAGAGCCAAAACTATTTCATGACTTGTTAGAATTGCTCTCTAAGCTTCACTTAAATTTTTATGAGCAATTGACTTGCTCTAGTGCTTCACTTATATCTTTTTGAGCACGGTGTGCTTAGTATTTGTGAGGAAATGCTCTCTTGTTTCACTTACATTTATTTGAGAGTTAGTAAAATGTTGAAGAAATTATCTCTTGCTTCACTTAAATTATTTTGAGAGAAAGAAAATATGTTATGCTCATGATCTTCACTTATATTTGTTTGAGCTTATGAAAAGCAACACATGAAAATTAGTCTCAAAGTGATAGATATCCAAGAAGGATAAAGAAAGAAAGAAAGAAAAATATGTCATGAAGATCATTGGACAAAATAAACTTGATTCTTAATAATAGTTTTGAGATATGATGATGTGATATGTGAGTCATGTTGGTGAGTAATTGTGCTCTAGTAAGAATATTGGTGTTAAGGTATGTGATTCCCTATGCATGCATGAAAGTCAATAATCATGCAATGAAAATTATATCCTACTTGTGGTGCATTATTCGGTGTTAATTATGCTTAATGCTTGCTTATGAGATTATACGTTTCTTGGTTGGTCGCTTCTCAATCTTTTTGCTAACCTTCATTTTGCACCAAGTATGACCTCTACTTGTGCATCCAAAATCCTTTGAACCATTTTTGCCACATGAGTCCACTATATCTACCTATATGCGGTATTCTTTTGCCGTTCTAAGAAAATTTGCATGTGCCATCTCTAATTTTCAAAATGAACTTCTCTTTTGTGTGTTTGTTTCGCTCGCAGAACGGTAACGGGTAGCTAATATTTTCCATGCTAGATGTGTTATTCTAACGATGAGTGTTTATTCACTTGTCATTGCATGAGAGTAAGGCAAAGGTATTAGGGATGCCCAGTCCCAAAATGCAAAAATGAATTTACTTTATGTTTCAAATAATAAATTCCTTCGAAAGTGTTGGTATGGAGGGCACCCGTGGATACGACTAGCCATGGAAAGTGAAAGTTATGGTGGAAAAAGAAATAAACTTTATTTTCTATTTGGGAACCGCCTATGATATATCTAGCATGGAAAGTGTTGGGATGCTCCAAGTCATTTTCATTGGTGGGATGGATACACCTCCCAAAATGTTTTTTCTCTTTTATTTTTCTCTTTGAGCTCTCGCACCTCTACAAATCCCTACTTCCCTTTGCGAAGGGCCTTTCTTTTACTTTGTGCAATTTTTATTTTTATTTTGAGTCTCCATCCTCTCTTATAAAAGCACCAACTAGGGGACAATATGATCGTACTTAAGTATTGGGTGTAGCTAATATTCAAGTGTGTTTCATGAATGGATCAATGTTTGAGCATGATGGGCTAGGGATAACTAGTTTTAGCATTGATATTTTGAAAGACATGGTTGCTTGTTGATATGCTTGAGTATCTAAATTATTATGTCAAAACTAGACTATTGCTTCGAATCACATAAAAGTCCAAATGTCCATGCTATGAAGAAAAGAATATGATATGACATAATAAACAACACTCCACATCAAAAATCGGTTTTATCACTTACCTACTCGAGGACGAGCAGGAGTTAAGCTTGGGGATGTTGATACGTCTCAAACGTATCTATAATTTTTTATTATTCCATGATGTTTTATTATCAATCTTGGATGTTTTATAATCATTATATAGTCATTTTATACCATTTTTTGGTACTAACCTATCGACATAGTGCCAAGTGCCAGTTGCTGTTTTCTACATGTTTTTTACATCGCAGGAAATCAATATCAAAAGGAGTCTAAATGCCACGCCAATTTATGATGTTTTTTATGGGCCAGAAGGAACACAACGGTCCCTGGTTGCACCTGGGGGGAGTCCCGAGGACGGGACAACCCACCAGGGCACGCCAAGAGGCCCAAGCGCCCCCTGGTAGGTTGTGCCCACCTCGGGTGCCCGCTGGACCGACTCTTTGCTCTATAAATACCCCAATATTCCAGAAACCCTAAGGGAGTCGACAATATTTTCATCCAGCCATCGTAGAGTCCAGAACCACGAGATCCAATCTAGACACCATCACGGAGGGGTTCACCACTTCCATTGGTGCCTCTCCGATGATGCGTGAGTAGTTCTTTGTAGACCATCGGGTCCGTAGTTAGTAGCTAGATGGCTTCCTCTCTCTCTCTCTCTCTTGATTATCAATACAATGGTCTCTTGGACATATGATGTAAGTCTTTTGGCGGTGTGTTTGTTGGGATCTAATGAACTTCGAGTTTATGATCGGTTATATCTTTTTATATCCATGAAAGTATATTTGAGTTCTTTGATCTCTTATATGGGTGATCTCTTATAGCCTCGTATTTATTCTCTGATATTTGGGTTTTGTTTGGCAAACTTGATCTATTTATCTTGCAATGGGAAGAGGTGCCTGGTAGTGGGTTTGATCTTACGGTTCTTGATCCCAGTGACAGAAAGGGAACCGACACGTATGTATCGTTGCTACTAAGGATAAAAAGATGGGATCCATATCTGCCGCAGTAGATAAACGGATCTTGTCTACATCATGTCATCATTCTTATTGCATTACTCCGTTTTTCATGAACTTAATACACTATGCATGCTGGATAGCGGTCGATGTGTGGAGTAATAGTAGTAGATGCAGGCAGGAGTCGGTCTACTAGTATTGGACATGATGCCTATGTAATGATCATTGCCTGGATATCCTCATGATTATTTGAAGTTCTATCAATTTCCCAACAGTAATTTGTTTACCCACCATTTGCTATTTTTCTCGAGAGAAGCCACTAGTGAAACCTACGGCCCCCGGGTCTTCTTTCTCATATATTTGCCTTGTGATCTACTTTTTCCTTGCGTTCATTTTCAGATCTATTAAACTAAAAAAATGCAAAAATACCTTGCTGCAATTTATTTGTTCTGTGATCTATTTATCCCATCTAGAAATTTACCTCACGTCCTTTGCCTATCTTGAGGCGTCGTACCCCGAAAGGGATTGACAACCCCTTTAACACGTCGGGTTGCGAGGTGTTGTTCTTTGTGTGCAGGGCCTGTTTATGTTGTGTTGCTTGGTTCTCCTACTGGTTCGATAACCTTGGTTTCATATCCGAGGGAAATACCTACCACCGTTGTGCTGCATCATCCCTTCCTCTTTGGGGAAATACCTGCGTAGCTTCAAGCGACATCACTCACCGATGCATATAGGTCTAGGTAAAAAAGCCCCCTTCCTTGGTAGAGCTATCTTCAAACACCTAAATGCTCTTCGAGAGATATCACATGTGACTATTGGAGATGGCTCCTCCACCTTTTTTTGGCTAGAACGTTGGGTTCTTCCTGAACCACTCTGTGTTGCTTTCACTGCCCTCTTCTCTCACCACACCATACCAAATGCTTTTGTAGCTAAGATAAGGATGGATGGGATTGAACTGGGCTTGCGTAGCCGGCTAACCTTAACTGCTTCCAATGAACTTGTTTCTTTGAGATGTCTGTTGCAGGAGGTGTGTCTGACACGTGCTTCCAACGCCAGGACCTTACTTAATGGTGCCCCCTTCACCACCAAGGGTGCCTACGAGGCCCTTGCTACACAACTCGCCGGCCCCACACTGGCTTGCATTTGGGACTCGCGAGTGCCGAGCCAGGTGCGGGTCTTTGGATGGCTCTTCTACCTTGACCGGCTCAACACTAGGGCTAATCTTCATCGGAAGACCATCATCGACTCCTCCTCATGAGCTGGATGTGCACCTGCGCCTGAAGACCGAGGCCGCCTGTTCTTCCACTGCCCGGCCTCTCGCAGCATCTGAGATGCCATTGGGTTCCTCCCATGCACCTCTCCCTTTGCAGCACTTTGGTCGCCACCTGGCCATGCGGGGCTCCCAGGGTCTATTTGGCCCTTCATTCTTATTCTCATCATCGGGAAAATTTGGGACGCGCAAAACGCAAAAACTTTTCACCAGGTCGATGTCTCGCCCAATGATGTAATTAAGTGAATAATTGCGAATCTCACGCTTTGGTCTCACCGCCTTAGAAAGGCTGAGGACAAGTCTCCTGCCGGCCTGTGGCGGGACTTCTTTTCCTCTCGCCTTCTCTAGTCTGTAAACTCCTTCAATGCCTTTTGAAATATATTCAGTTGGGGAACCTTTCCCCCTAGGTGACAGTTTAAAAAAATCATCCTTGCTGGTGTTGTCCGAGGTATCGAGCCACACGTCATCCCAACGTTCATCGTCTGTCCCGAAGAATGACTTCCCACCTGCATTAACGAGATCGCACTGCGATATGGCCAGTGCATTCCGCTGACGCCTGTCCGCCCGCTCCGCGCGGCGCCTTGCCATCCTCTCTGCCCAGAAGGCGTTCTCGGCGGCGACGTCCTCCGGGTGGCGCCGATGCCACTCCTCCATGGCTCGCTCATCCTCCTCGGCAATGAGGAGGCAGCGCTGCCGCCAATGATGGTCCTCACGGTCCTGGTCTGTTATAAGACGAGGTGGAGGGACGACAGCCTGCGCCTGCTCGCGCGTGTAGACGTCGTGGAAGTTCATCTGCGCGTGAGGCCTCCCTAGGCGCCATGCTGCCGCGTTCTACGCACGAGCGGCCTCGTGCGAGGTCTCGAACATGCCGAGGCCGAGGTGGACATCGCTGGACCGGATCTCGGCGTAGTAGGCACCGATGGGGTGCTTGCAGACGCTGCAGTAGCCCGAAGATCCCCGGCGGCGCGACGGCATGGTGGCGCGGTGGTGGCGTGTCAGTGGCGGGGCAGGGAAGTGACAAGGAAGTGGCAGAGCGCGCGTGCCAATATGGAGGGAGATGTGTGGCCGCGTGGCGAGCGCCACAATTTATAGGCGCGCCCAAAGCGGTGCACCAAATCTAGCGCGCGGCCACCCGTTTTCTCCCAAGCGCGCGCAATTGTTTCCAGCACGAGCTAGTTTCCTGCCTCCGCTGGAGCATACGAAAATGTCCCACGCGTGCTAAAAAGCCAATTTACCCCGCGCACACGTCTTTTGGCGCCGCTGTTGGAGATGCTTTAAGAAGTTGCTTCCCACTACTACCAATTCTCTCAACATGCACACTATCCACATCAGCTTCATGCCACATCATTCTTCCGTTACCAGTGTACAGAACACACCACAACGACCGTTGCCGTCCCACGCTCTTCCATCGCGCGTGCACGGTATTGCAACTGCACATCACAGTTGAGTCCAACACAGGCAATACGTGCTAGGTTTACTAAAAAAGGGCAGTACGTGCCAGGACTCCTCTGGAATGAAGCGAACGCACGACGCTTAGTTCAACTTCACCCGTTTCCATCAGTAAATCGCGGGCTCGTTAAACAACGACCCCTCACTCCATCAAACACCAATCTTTTCTCCCTCTACAGCAGGGCCCGGCGCGGCAGCGGATGGGTATCGATCTTCTCCGCCACGACCGCCGCTGGCCTCCGCAGCTATTTGGTATTCTATATCGGGTTACGTTCGCGTTGCTGGTTTGATGCCCTGCATTTCGAGCCGGCGGCTGCGGTGCCTGATCTTCCCCTCCATCTATGTCTCTATTCTGCCCAAGATAGCCCCGGCGAAGCTTGTGAGGTTGGTTCCACCAGAACCGGACCGGTCACTTGGGAGATTGCAGTCTGGGCCTGGCTTTTCCTGGAAGGACCACAGGGACTCTGTTGAAAGCGGCGTTTGGATTGGTTTGGAGTAGTGTTGCATCCATCCACCTCGGGGCATCTGTTGACACTGACGTTTGGAGGAACGCTGCATCCATCTCCTTCGGTGAGTGTTCAATGGAGTGGTGTCGTAGCTGATTACTACAGCAATGGTAGCCTTTTTTGCAAGCATAGTTCCTGCAGCTGACCGTAGAGGGAAGCCATGCAAGGCACTATTTTCTCTAGATCGGCGACGAGTGAATTGCAAAAAACCACCACATTTCGGGCTTCTTCTGCAAAAAACCACCAGGTCGCTAATCATTTGCAAAAAAACACCGCACATTCAGTAAACATTTTGCAGTTTGCACTGAACAGGTGATTTGGCGTGGTTGAGGGCGTTTCCAACAGGTGGGGCCCAAAATCTGCCGACGTGGCATAATAGACGGCAGACGGCACCGTCTGCTTGAGACGACTTGGTCGGCTCGCGTCGGTCGGGCCAACCGTACCGCCCCCACTCCACTTCTCACTCACTCTCTCCTCCGCTCTCCCTCGCGCTCTCAACCTTGCTCTGCCTCCTCTCGTCTCCGGTCGCCGCCGGCCGCCATGGTGTCTTGGAGCGACGGCGAGAGCAGTGAGGACTCCAATGTGCAGTTCATCTCTTCCTACGACTCCCCTATTGAGGTCAGTTGGTTCCACCAGGACTGCATTTAGGGTTTTGATTTTGGCATTTTGGATTTAGGGTTTCAGCTCAATTTGAACCAGCACATTTGTGTTGCCCAAATCCCACCAACAATCGATGACCCGTTGTTCACTGGTGCTGCTGACGATTTGAGGGTGATGTGCGAGCATGGCAAGCGAGGGAAGAAATGTGTTGCATTCTAGGGGATAAGCACTAGGAAGAGGTTCATTGCATGTGCCCTAGAAGTAAGTTAGCAAATTAGTTGCAAACTGATACCTCTCCTGTGTAGTACAGCTCATCTGTTCTAGGGTTAACTGTTCATGTTCTAGGGTTTACTGTTCATTGTTCATAGTTCCTATTCAAAGTTCATAGATACCGATTTTTTTCATAGTCACTGTTCATGTTAGGGAACATGCTCACAGTAATTGTTGTTTAATTTTTCAGTTGAATTGATCTAAATGAATCTTCACCTTAACTATAACCTTAACTTAACTGAATATGTAACATGTGACAAAATGTTTGAACTAATTTATTTTGTATTGCAGGGAGCTAATAACTGTGGATTAGTGCAGTGGGTAGATGAGGAGTGGCCAGATCATTTGCAGAATGCCCTCCACAAACTATGGCTTGTGTATGAGGAAAGCAACCAGGCCAATAAGATGGCATGCCTGGAGCATTCATTTACTGTGCATGATCTAACACAACAGAAAAAGAGCTGCAGGAGACTTATGAGAAGCTTGTTGAAGATGTGAACAACCTCTTGGATTCCCAGGATAATGTGCCACAAGTAAATGATCTGAATGTTGCTGACAACATCATGGAAAAGGATGCTGAGATAAAAAATTGAAGGCAGTTGTTAATCAATTGAAGTTCATTCATGTTGCTCAAGGCAATGTCATTAGGAATTTGAAGTTCAATCATCTGAAAGAGAAGGAAAAGATGAGCTCTGATAAGAGAACTTTGGAGTTTTGCTTTGCTGACCTGAAGAAAGAGAAGGAGAAGTTGGATTGTTACATTGCTGAGTTGATTAAAGAGAAGGAGAAGTTGAGCATTGAGAAGAGTACTTTGGAGTGTTCTGTTGTTGACCTGAAGAAAGCTGGTGAAAGTAACAAGAGGAAGTTGAAGGAAATCAAGCATATTTGTGCTGAAGAATAAACTGTGCTATCATAACCATGTGGGTCATTGTATTTAGTTACTAGCTTTGAACTATGGCTTGTAATGTGTTAAGTTTGAATCTGTTGAGCTAAGATACTTTTGAAGCATTGAACTATGGCTTGTAATGTGTGCTAAGTTTGAATCTGTTGAACTAAGCTTTGAAGTATGTCATGGCATGTAATGGGTTGAGTTTGGATCCTTTGATGAAGGTGTTTGTAGTGTTATTTTTATGCTGGTTTGTGATGAAAGGTCTGTTTGTAGTTTGGATCCTTCATTTAGTGGTTGGTCGATGCCGAGACACCCTAAGTGACAAAAATGGTTCATTTAAGTGGTTGGTCGATGCCGAGCCACCCTAAATGACAAATTTGCTTCACTTAGGGGTTGGTCGATGCCGAGCCACCCTAAATGACAAAATTTGCTTCACTTAGGGGTTGGTCAACACCGAGCCACCCTAAGTGACAATTTTTCTTCACTAAGGGGTTGGTCGACGCCGAGCCACCCTAAGTGACAAATTTTCTTCACTTAGGGGTTGGTCGACGCCGATCCACCCTAAGTGACAAATTTGCTTCACTTAGGGGTTGGTCGACGCCGAGCCACGCTAAGTGACAAATTTGCTTCACTTAGGGGTTGGTCGACGCCGAGCCACCCTAAGTGACAAATTTGCTTCACTTAGGGGTTGGTCGACGCCAAGCCACCCTAAGTGACAAATTTGCTTCACTTAGGGGTTGGTCGACGCCGAGCCACCCTAAATGACAAATTTGCTTCACTTAGGAATTGGTCAATGCCGAGCCACCCTAAATGAAAATTTTGCTTCACTTAGGGGTTGGTTGACGCCGAGCCACCCTAAATGACAAATTTGCTTCACTTAGGGGTTGGTCTCCGCCGAGCCACCCTAAATGACAAATTTGCTTCACTTACGGGTTGGTCGACGCCAAGCCACCCTAAATGACAAATTCATAAACATCATGTTGTACATGATAGCCTCATCATCATCATAACTAGAAGATCATAAACAAGATCATCATCATCATAGTCTACACGAAAGCTTGATGAAAGGAAGTTTAAATGACATCATCATAGAGAACATAATCATTATCATAGTCTACATGACATCCTCATGCATAAAAGTCTTGATCATAACCATAATTAGGTAACTTACATAGTGCCATCACAAACTAGCCAAAATAGGCTAAATTAAACTAGTTTCAACATGACAAACTCACAGAAGTTTTTTACTGTAGCGACCCGACCCGAATGGATCAAGTCTCTGTGCTTAGGTGTCATCCCTGGATTGGTATGCTGACACACACAGTACTCGAGGGTTTATAACAGAGGTAAATCACATGTATAAAGTAACGTAAATACTATTACCTCAATCCAAAATAGCGGAAGTAACAAGGTTGTGGATTCCCATCAACACCAACGGCAAAGTTGAGTATAGGAAATCGTAACCCTAACGTATCACTTACTCGTCGTAAGATCCTGCAACATGAGATGTTGCAGCCACAGAGGGTCAGTACATTGAATGTACTGGCAAATTCACACCATAGAGCAATGATGAATAAAGGCTATCACTACATGCATATTTGGCTGGTGGAAAAGCTCTATGGTTACAGTTTTGCGTAAATCCAATTTTTCCCTACTACAAAGGAATAAATTTTATTTAACTATCATGGTGGTTGTTAAACATTGAGAATGGTTGACAGCATTCTCAATCCCAATTAAAGGTACTCATTAACAACCCAACAATATTAAATTAGAGTAACATGATGAGATTCACATGATATTCAAGTACTAGATACTCAAGATGTCCATAACCGGGGACACGGCTAGCCATGATTAGTGTATACACTGTGCAGAGGTTTGCGCACTTTTCCCCACATGACTCGATCTCCTCCGTTGGGTTTCTCGCACTACATGGTGTTTGAGAAACGGATGACCGACACATAGTCTTTCAGAAGCGCTTGCACCTTACGTAGAGGGTAGACCGTACCAACCTACATCCCCTACATCTGCTAGTCTATCCTGTAAGAGTTCGCACGACTTAGTCAACTATGCTAGAGCCCATAATAGCATGTGGCTGCACACGGAAGTTTCTAGTTTGAATAATCTCATGATCCCTTTGAGCCTGGGTGGCGGTCCGAAGAAAAACAGGCAAGTCCTGGAAACCCAGGTGCCTAGACAGGCAAGTCCAGGAGTAACCAGGTGCCTCAATCCACCCAGATGTGTATTAATGTTGCCACCTTAAATAAACCATTAATTAACAATCTCACATCTTTCATGGAAATTCACTCAAACCCAATCCACGTCTACTAGCATAGCATGGCATAATAAGCAAACGTAGAAGTAACTCCCAGGGATTTGAAAATAAAACAGGTAATAGGTACTACCTCAACTAATTCCCATAACCCACAATTTAATTAGATCCTAATCATGCAGTGTTTGCAGGATTGAACTAATGCATAAAAACTGGGTATGAGAAAAGGTATGATCAAGGTGTGAACTTGCCTGCAATGTTGATGAAGATGATTCGCACTCAAAACTCTTGATAGCTCTACTCGTCACACTCCGGTCAATCTATCGTGAGCAAGCAATGGTAACCACACATAAGCAATCACCCAAAAGATCGGAAAGGATGAAGAAAACAATTCGGAAAACTTTGAAACCAAGCAAATGACTCTTGCAACGGAAAACTATTTCTAACAGTACCAAAATTAAGTGAATTTGGCCTTATCAGAAAGTTTGTTTCAAGAGCTTTAATTTGCAAAAAGAATCAAATAAATCGGAGTTATAAAACTCAAGTTATGATCAAACGAAGTTCAAATACAAATCTGATCTAATTCAAATTTAAACTTTCAAAAACATGTTTAAGTTGGATTACTGGATAGAGAAGAACATAACGAAGAAGTGAGCGTTGGTTTCGTTGGATTTGGATACACCAGCAAAAAGTTGTGGTTGTTTGAAAACCAGGGGCAAATCTGCAAATAAATATATTCATCGATAGGTCCCTGACGTAATTTAAACAGAAAAAGAAAAATACTAAATAGTGAACGTTCGCTACGAAAACCTAACGAACGAAAAGGTTCACTGAAACTACCTAAACAGAAAGCGTTCATTAAATAGATCAAAAAAAACTAAACCGTTTTTTAACAAAACCAAGAAAACCAGCGGACTGGGGCAACGGTTTTTTTTGTTAAAAACCGGCGGCGGATCGGGTTAGGGTTTACCCGAACTCCGGCGAGGACGGGCGGACGGCGGCGGCTCGGGTCTGGCCGGGGCAGCAGCTCCGGTCATCGAGGAGGGCGGCGAAGGGGTCGGGGAGGAGCGGCGCTAGGCGGCGGGTGCGGTGGCGGTGTCGGCGGCGGGCGATGGCGACGAGAGTGGTAGCAGCTGCGGCTTCCGGCGGAGGTGAGATGCGGCGGCGGCGCGAGATGCGGGGCGAGGCGAGAGGAGGAAAAGAGGGGCGGCGGCGTCGGGGCTGGCCTTTTTAAAGGGCAGGGGAGGGCGGTGGCGTGGGGAAGGGGGCGACGGGCGCCGTGGGGGCGGCGGACTCCGGCGAGTCCCGCTGGGGCACGCGAGGAGGAAGGCGGCGGCGCGCTGGCTGGGCTGGGCCGTGGGCTGGCCTGGGAGCTGGGCCGGCCCAGTCGGAGGAGGGAGTTTTTTTTTAAAAACATTTTTCCAGAAAAACAAAATAAACGCAAAATAAATAAAATTTTACATAGGCATATAATATATCAAAATTTCCAGAAAATTATTTCCTACAAGATGAACATTATTCTAGCTTCAAATAAAATCTTCAAAATTTAAGATAAATCAAACAATGCTGCTGCTCAAATAAAATCCAATAAAAATCATTTTAAAAATACCAAAATTAATTCAAATTTATTTCTCTCCAATTTTTTGATGTAGGGAATCATGTTACCCTATTTTCCATATATTTTATTTTTGGAGAAAAATAATTTGAATAAAACTCAAATAACTCCAAATTGAAAATAAATTCAAACGAACTTTGAATTTAATTCTTTGATACTCCCAACTCATATTTCATATGTTTTGAAGAAGTCATTTTATCTTCGCTCGTGAAAATCATTGAGTTGCATAAAGTTTCTGGGTTGGAAATATTTTCCAAATGAAATTCAAATATTTTCAACACCCCTTGTCATTTAAATAAATGGAAGAAGTCATGTCATCTTCTCTCCAGGGTTTTGTGGTGAAAAGAATTTTAATTCATGAAGATCAGAAAAGAAAATGAAAGTTTGGGAAAGTCCTTTTATTCCCCCTCATTTAACTTTCAAAAAGTTTCGAATTTCACTCAATTTCAGTCAACCAATCAAACAATCAATCAAAACTATCTATTTGTTTATAACATTCCAAAATTTAGGATTTTGGGATGTTACAAACCTACCACCCTTAAAATGAATCTCGTCCTCGAGATTCGGAGAGGCTAGAAAGAAATAGGTTAGGGTAAGGGGTCTTCAGAATCCATCGATCATCTCCGGAGGTCTGGGGTGCTACCACCCTTAGAAGCATAATTACGGTCCCGTCAAAACTCATATACTCCATCCTTATTGTTGACAGTGTCGGTCTTCTCAGATCTCCAAGACAATTCCTTCTCTGGCTCTTCCGGTAGCGGCATAACCTTTTTCCTCAATTCTTCGGTCCTTTCATCTTGGTAAGGTTATTCCGAGACTGGTCTTCTTAGCTGACGAGTCTGGCGCCAATACTAAACAGCCATCGATATCTCATGGTGGTCAAAAATTTATGGTTTCTCCTGCAGAAAACGGGTCTGGGCTGAACCTCACCGTATATCCTACGATTGGCAACAGCTGCCTTGTACAAGGGAAAATACTTATACCCTTCTAAGGTTCAAACAAGGTTTTGATCGTCGTCTCTCTACTATAGGTAAGTCACTCAGATTTACCATCCCACATAGCAAGGCAAATAATAAGAGTAAGTCGGTATGGTGATCAATCCATCCCGCACCCAAATCATTATCTTGTATATGGTTTAGCGAATCTCGCATTCTAACACTCGGTCATCCTCACAAGCATTGCAGAATTTCTCTTGTCAACGAACCAAGTTCGGATAATCCATTGATCCTGCAAGCTGGACAAACAACTATCGGTCCTTCACCACTCTCAGGTTTTGCGTTGCTCCTATAAAATCGTTGGTTGATAAAGGCATATCCTCTTCTTCTAGGGTTTCTCCTTCAGCAAGAGTGTGCTTGCTCCTTGGCAGGTCTGGGGCCTGTGGGTTATGGCCCATCTCATCACTTGCAAACCTTGAACTCATCATCGCGGGTAACTGATCGTTATTCCAACATTCAACTTCCGGCTTCCTAGCATACTTAAAATCCATCCAATTGTAATGTCTTTCTTTCTTCTATTTGTACCAAACTAAGACGTGATTACTCAGACTTATCATGGAATTTCTATTGATCCATATTTCCAACATCATACCTCCTTTATATCCAATAGTAATACATCTCTTCATCCTCGTGGGATGTCCCACATACCGAGATAAAAAACTTATGCTTATGAAGTCCATACTCCACTTCGTGGAACATCATTATCCTTTCCAGGGTCTAGCGTCCTTATAGGGGAATATTGGCCATCTCTGTATTGGCACTTCTCTCAACTGGGAAACGTGAAACACATCATGAACTCCTGATAGTGCTTCGGGTGACTCCAACTTGTTGGCCACTTCTCCCATATGCTCCAAAACTCGATATGGTCCTACAAATCTAGGGGCTAACTTTCCCTAATTCCAAATCATTAATTCCTCGCAGAGGGGACACACGAAGACATGCTCTGTCTCCAATTTCATAGACTACCTCCTTGCATTTTTTTTGAGTCTGCATAACTCTTCTGCCAGGACTGAGCTACCTTCAGTTTATCTCGAATCAATTTAACATTCTCTTCTGAATCCTTGATCACATTTGGTCCAAACAACTGACGGTCTCCAACTTCATCCCATATCAATGGTGTATGGCTCCTTCTCCCATACAAAGCTTCAAAAGGGGCCATCTTCAAACTAGCTTGGTAACTGTTGTTGTATGAGAACTCAGCGTAAGGTAGATTATCATCCCTACTAGATCCATAATCTAGTGCACACGCTCTCAACATGTCCTCCAGGATTTGATTGACTCGATTTATCCATCTGTCTGCGGATGAAAGGTTGTACTGAACACTAGCCTAGTACCCAAAGTCTGGTGCAGCTGATTCCAAAACTTTGAGGTAACCTGTGTTCCCCTATCTGATAAGATGGTCCTCGGAACTCCATGCAGACATACGATCCTGGTCAAATATATCTTGGCCAACTTCTCACTTGTATAGGTGGTTTTCACTGGGATAAAGTGAGCCACTTTGGTCAAGCGAATCAACTACTAACCAGATAGAATCATGTCCCGTTCGGGTTCTGGGAAATCCGGTAATGAAATCCATGTCAAGCTTATCCCCACTTCCATTCGGGTATCGGCATAGGCTGAAGTAATCCTACTGGCTTCTGTTGCTCTGCTTTTACTCTCTCTGGCATACATCACCTACGACTACATACTCCGTAATATACTTCTTCATACCAGTCCACCAGAAACACTCCTTCAAATCCAAATACATCTTGGTGTTTACAGGGCGAATCGAGTATGGTGGGTCATGAGCCTCTTGAAGTATTTACTTCCTGATCTTTGCATTATTGGGAACATATACACGGTCCTCGAACCATAAGATGTCGTGCTCATCCTTACGAAAACCTTTGGCCTTTCCTTTGCTCATCCTCTCTTTTATCTCAGCAATCTCTTTGTCATCCTTCTGAGCTTTACGGATCTTTCCCAACAATGTAGACTGAACTTCCATTGCTGCAACAAAACCTTTGGGAACAATCTCCAACCGAAGTTCCCTGAGATCCTCGGCTAACTCCTTTGGTAATTCCCCACTTATGAGGGTATTCATCCTGGTGTTCTTTATGGTTGTGTCCTATTTCTCCACAAAGCTTGCATGCACTTTCTCCATATCATTTCCATAAGGCTTCAACTTCTGGGACACAAGCCGAGACTTTAGCAAAGTCATCTTAAATTCCTTCCAAGTGGTTACTCCTGGCCATCCATTGATGGTTTGGTACGTCCTCCACTAAGTAGCAGCACCTCCTTCAAAGCACTGAAGAGCATGCTGGGTCATATCCTTTCTGGCTATAGTGTCACTCTCCATATGATCCTCCATGTTCTGAATCCATTGGTCCATCTCCAATTGACTCATCGGTCCAGAATATATAAGCTCATCTCCATTCATCCTCTATTGGGTCCATGGGTTTTGGGGTGGGATAAGAGAGATCGAGAGGGATACACACAATACAAACAAAAGTTTTGAAAAGGCAAATTTTATTGTGGCTGTCGGAAAAACAACAAACAAATGACAGCTCACAATCGTCGCATCTAACGTAAGTATATAATAGGGGTTTGGTCTTATAAAGGTCAATAAATCTCCAAAATCGCAAACTCTTCAAGTCTTGTTCATGTCTCCGATGGCTTCTTCCGATCGCGCTTGTCCTTCTCAAGTTCTTTTGCCAGATCATCTCTGTTGACGCGAAGTCTCTCATGACGTCCTTTAATATTCGGGAGTTGTGTTCCAAACTTCTGGGTTTCAACCTCCTTGACATGAACCATGGTCCTAATGTCCTTCAGTTCCTGACAAATCTCCGGTATCTCGAGGTTTAGCTCCTCCTGCTTGGCTACTTTCGGCTTCTAGTTCCTGAGTGCTTCACGAACTGCTTCCTTGTCAAATACAGCTTTCTGAAGGTCCATCTTAAACTTCCTGATGTAATACTCCAGATCCTGGTGATACACCGACTAAGGTTAAAACTGCATTCTTTGCTGATGGGTGCTCCATTAGCCTTCTACCATCCAATCCTTCTGAAGAATGCATGCTTAACTCAGCGTGGTGACAATAGCATAGGCGACCGATAACATCATGGATATCCATGTTTCTGCTCTTGTCATTTCCGTGAGCTATCATTCCATAGTTGATATCTCCTGCCTTAGGATTTTCTTAACAAAACTTTGAGTTCTAATGCTCCATGTTCTGGTCTTTCTCCGATACACCTTGATCTCGGGTATTGACAGCTTCCATAGTCTGTCAAGTTCCATAAGTGTAGCCTTCCTTGGTCATACCAAATCTGGAAATTCTTCAGAGCCTTCAAATTCTCCTAGTCTTCAACAGTTGTAGTTTCCATTATCATAACGTATAGTAAAATCCTCTTCATTCCGAATGGTCTTAATTGTCCGATATCTGGTCCTTCTTGGGGTGGTCTCATCAGTCGAATCTTCGAGGGCTCAAAAGGGGAAAAGGGTATGGTCTCACTAAAAGGGAATATTTCAATAAGCTCAGAAGAGAAGAGAGGTAAAAGATTCTTTCGAAAACAAAGTTGTAGAGAAAAATCTTTCCTATGGGCTTGCCAGTTTCTAGGGTCACGTCCTACAGTCAACATGTGCTCTGATACCGTCTTGTAGCGACCCGACCTGAATGGATCAAGTCTCTATGCTTAGGTGTCATCCCTGGATTGGTATGCTGACACACACAGTACTCGAGGATTTATAACAGAGGTAAATCACATGTATAAAGTAACGTAAATACTATTACCTCAATCCAAAATAGCGGAAGTAACAAGGTTGTGGATTCCCATCAACACCAACGGCAAAGTTGAGTATAGGAAATCCTAACCCTAACGTATCACTTACTCATCGTAAGATCCTGCAACATGAGACGTTGCAGCCACAGAGGGTCAGTACATTGAATGTACTAGCAAATTCACACCATAGAGCAATGATGAATAAAGGCTATCACTACATGCATATTTGGCTGGTGGAAAAGCTCTATGGTTACAGTTTTGCGTAAAGCCAATTTTTCCCTACTACAAAGGAATAAATTTTATTTAACTATCATGGTGGTTGTTAAACATTGAGAATGGTTGACAGCATTCTCAATCCCAATTAAAGGTACTCATTAACAACCCAACAATATTAAATTAGAGTAACATGATGAGATTCACATGATATCCAAGTACTAGATACTCAAGATGTCCATAACCGGGGACACGGCTAACCATGATTAGTTTATACACTCTGTAGAGGTTTGCGCACTTTTCCCCACATGACTCAATCTCCTCCGTTGGGTTTCTCGCACTACATGGTGTTTGAGAAACGGATGACCGACACATAGTCTTTCAGAAGCACTTGCACCTTATGTAGAGGGTAGACCGTACCAACCTACATCCCCTACATCTGCTAGTCTACCCTGTAAGAGTTCGCACGACTTAGTCAACTATGCTAGAGCCCATAATAGCATGTGGCTGCACACGGAAGTTTCTAGTTTGAATAATCTCATGATCCCTTTGAGCCTGGGTGGCGGTCCGAAGAAAAACAGGCAAGTCCTGGAAACCCATGTGCCTAGACAGGCAAGTCCTGGAGTAACCAGGTGCCTCAATCCACCCAGATGTGTATTAATGTTGCCACCTTAAATAAACCATTAATTAACAATCTCACATCTGTCATGGAAATTCACTCAAACCCAATCCATGTCTACTAGCATAGCATGGCATAATAAGCAAACGTAGAAGTAACTCCCAGGGGTTTGAAAATACAACAGGTAATAGGTACTACCTCAACTAATTCCCATAACCCACAATTTAATTAAATCCTAATCATGCAATGTTTGGAGGATTGAACTAATGCATAAAAACTGGGTATGAGAAAAGGTATGATCAAAGTGTGAACTTGCCTGCAATGTTGATGAAGATGATTCGCACTCAAAACTCTTGATAGCTCTACTCGTCACACTCCGGTCAATCTATCATGAGCAAGCAATGGTAACCACACATAAGCAATCACCCAAAAGATCGGAAAGGACGAAGAAAACAATTCGGAAAACTTCGAAACCAAGCAAATGACTCTTGCAACGGAAAACTATTTCTAACAGTACCAAAATTAAGTGAATTTGGCCCTATCAGAAAGTTTGGTTCAAGAGCTTTAATTTGCAAAAAAGAATCAAATAAATCGGAGTTACAAAACTCAAGTTATGATCAAACGAAGTTCAAATACAAATCTGATCTAATTCAAATTTTAAACTTTCAAAAACATGTTTAAGTTGGATTACTGGATAGAGAAGAACATAACGAAGAAGTGGGCGTTGGTTTTGTTGGATTTGGATACACCAGCAAAAAGTTGTGGTCGTTTGAAAACCAGGGGCAAATCTGCAAATAAATATATTCATCGATAGGTCCCTGACGTAATTTAAACAGAAAAAGAAAAAGACTAAATAGTGAACGTTCGCTACGAAAACCTAACGAACGAAAACGTTTGCTGAAACTACCTAAACAGAAAGCGTTCATTAAATAGATCAAAAAAAAACTAAACCGTTTTTTTAACAAAACCGAGAAAACCAGCGGACCGGGGCAACGGTTTTTTTTTTGTTAAAAACCGGCGGCGGATCGGGTTAGGGTTTACCCGAACTCCGGCGAGGACGGGCGGACGGCGGCGGCTCAGGTCCGGCCGGGGCAGCGGCTCCGGTCGTCGAGGAGGGCGGCGAAGGGGTCGGGGAGGAGCGGCGCTAGGCGGCGGGTGCGGTGGCGGTGTCGGCGGCGGGCGACGGCGACGAGAGTGGTGGCGGCTGCGGCTTCCGGCGGCGGTGAGATGCGGCGGCGGCGCGAGATGCGGGGCGAGGCGAGAGGAGGAAAAGAGGGGCGGCGGCATCGGGGCTGACCTTTTTAAAGGGCAGGGGAGGGCGGTGGCGTGGGGAAGGGGGCGACGGGCGCCGTGGGGGCGGCGGACTCCGGCGAGTCCCGCTGGGGCACGCGAGGAGGAAGGCGGCGACGCGCTGGCTGGGCTGGGCCGTGGCCTGGCCTGGGAGCTGGGCCGGCCCAGTCGGAGGAGGGAGTTTTTTTTAAAACATTTTTCCAGAAAAACAAAATAAACGCAAAATAAATAAAATTTTACATAGGCATATAATATATCAAAATTTTCAAAAAATTATTTCCTACAAGATGCACATTATTCTAGCTTCAAATAAAATCTACAAAATTTAAGATAAATCAAAGAATGCTACTGCTCAAATAAAATCAAATAAAAATCATTTTAAAAATACCAAAATTAATTCAAATTTATTTCTCTCCAATTTTTTGATGTAGGGAATCATGTGATCAAGGGGGGGTTTGGTGTGAGGGAGAAAGGGGGCGAAGGAGAGAACCCCTCTATTCGTGCGCCGCGAGGGAGAAGAACAGATGGGTGGGTGGGCTCAGCCCGCGGGGGTTATCCAGTTACCGGGGCCAGACGCCAGGGTCCTTGGCGTCTGGCCCCTTTGCCACGTCAGCAGGTCAACGGGCAGGCGGGCAGTGCGGGCCAGGGGCCAGACGCCAGGATCCGTGGCGTCTGCTTCGCAACCCAGACGCCAGGGATGTTGGCGTCTCCTAAAAAGGTCAAAATACCCTATTTTCCATATATTTTATTTTTGGAGAAAAATAATTTGAATAAAACTCAAATAACTCCAATTTGAAAATAAATTCAAACGAACTTTGAATTTAATTCTTTGATACTCCCAACTCATATTTCATATGTTTTGAAGAAGTCATTTTATCTTCGCTCGTGAAAATCATTGAGTTGCATAAAGTTTCTGGGTTGTAAATATTTTCCAAATGAAATTCAAATATTTTCAACACCCCTTGTCATTTAAATAAATGGAAGAAGTCATGTCATCTTCTCTCCAGTGTTTTGTGGTGAAAAGAATTTGAATTCATGAAGATCAGAAAAGAAAATGGAAGTTTGGGAAAGTCCTTTTATTCCCTCTCATTTAACTTTCAAAAAGTTTCGAATTTCACTCAATTTCAGTCAACCAATCAAACAATCAATCAAAACTATCTATTTGTTTATAACATTCCAAAATTTAGAATTTTGGGATGTTACATTAACATCACAAGCTGATCATTGTTTTCAGCATCACCATCATGAAATTACTTCTTCTTGCTGCCCTGAGAACAATTGAACCACTCAGACATCTTGTAAGAAGGTTTTCTTAGCCTTCTAGTACCTAAAGATCTAGGTGGTATGAAGATTTTCTTTGCCCTTGGCTTTGCAGCAGTAGAAGAACTTGGCCTTGTAGCTGCAGCACTAGATGAACCTGGCCTAGAAGCATCAACAGTAGATACAATTGCTCTCCTAGTTGCAGGAGGAGCTGATGGAGCTGCCCTAGGTGTTGGTGGAGCTGTACTTCTTGCCCTGGGAACTGCTAGAGCTGATGAAGCTGCCCTGGGTGCTGGTGGAGCAGTAGTTCTTGCCCTGGGTACTGCTGGAGCTGATGGAGCTGCCCTTGCGGCTGATGGAGCTGCATCAACTCTTCTGTTTTCCTCAGTGTAAATATACAAAGATTAGAACATACTATAGGAAATATAATCATAAACTGAATTTTTTGAAGTTTGGACAATTAACCTGATGTTGGTCCTTTCTCATTGCAAGGGCTGGCTTAAGATTTTTATGGCAGCTAGTGTACCTATGCCCACTCAAATTGCAATTACTACAAGTGATTGATGCCAGCCCAGAAGTATCCTTGGTAGCTGGCTTCTCAAACTGATTGTTTCTCCTCTTTGTCTACTTCTTTCCTGGCTTGTCTCTGAAAACAGGTGGCTCTATGTCAGGGGTCCCAGTCTTTGGCCATAGATCAAGCCCAGGCACAGGATAGACAATTGGACTATAGGCTGCTTGGTACATTGGTTTCTTGAAGAAATCACTAACAAAATCTGCTAGATGCAGTTTTGCCTTGTTAATTGCAGAAACACCATGCTTGCAAGGAACCCCAGTCATGTCCCATTGGCTACACCCACATGTATACACTTGCAAATTTACTGCATAAGTGCTTTCTCCACTGCTAACATGGTATAGATCAGGTCCTGCTTTGATGGAGTGACAGTATCTGGCTTTATGTTTTGCTTCTTCTAGCTTTTCAGCATATGGGCATATCTGCCACTTTGTTGTCTCAGTCTTGGTCCTATTGGCATTGAACTTAACTAGAAATTTAGTTATGATGCCATCAACCATGGTTTTAATTGGTATCCCTCTCACATCAAGTATCATTTTGTTGAAAACTTCACTAATATTGTTAACAACCAAATCAGTTTTACATTTTTTGTCCATGGCATGTTTAGCCCATGTATGCTTGGGTATCTTTCTAAGCCATTTCCAAGCTGCCTCACACTCTCTTTTCATGTCATCCATTGCTTGATCAAAACCATGCTCAGTATATGCACAACTAGCCTGATCCATGTACTTCTTTAACTCTTCACCTCTAAAGCCAGTTGTTTGAAAGTTCTGATAAATATGTCTAAGGAAAAATCTTTGAGGGTAATTTGGGAAGACATTGTTTATGGCTTTAAGAAGGCCCTGTTTAAATAACTAGTGTTTATAAAATAATATAACAACACACTATTTGACAGTACTAAGCATGCTAAATCTTTAGTACATATAAGAATGACGATGTGTGAGTTACCTTTTGTCTATCAAAAATGATAGTGTATGGGCCATACTTCCCTGACTCACCACCAAGAGCATACTAGAGTTGGGTTAGAAACCAGGACCAGCTGACAGTGTCTTCTTTGTCAACAATTGCAAATGTAATGGGAAAGATGTTGTTATTACCATCTCTTCCAGTTGCAGCCAATATTTGTTGCCCAATTGTCAACTTAACAAAGCAACCATCAACACCTAAATCAGAACATAACACATTAGTACTAGGACATCATAAAATATACAAGCTACACAAAGTAATGCAAGTACCTATGAAGGGTCTGCAACCATTTAGGAAGCCCTCTTTGCAAGCATTAAGGCACATGAACAAGCCATGAAATCTAGGATTTATGCTAGGATGAGCCTTCAATTGCTCTGTTGTAACAATGCATCTACTTCCGGGATTGGTATCCAGCACAGCTTGGAGGTAACCCTTATCCTTGTGTATTGTGCCCTTTGATCTCCTTGTACAACATTCTTAGCTGCTTTCCTTGCCTTGTAGGCCATGTGAATGGACACTTCTATTCCATGTTTTTTCTTCAAATTCTCCATTATTGCCTGGACTGGTGTGTTTATGTCTGACCTCAATTGTTCCTCACACTCATGTGCCAACCACCTTGCAGTCACTTTGGTGCTCTCTCCTACAGCAGGACAATTGTGGTACAAGTTCAATTTCTTTATGCAAAATGTCCTCTCATGTGCAATTTGGGAAGCAACAATGAAAAAAGGACAGTCATCTGTACTGCAAACTACAATAACACTATCTGAGCAGTTCGTATGAAATGAGTAGTTTCTGTTTTGTGAGATGTGAAATGTAAGAACTGCCCTCCTAAACTGCTGGACATCTAGGAAACAAAGTTTCCTAACAAATTGTTCTTGTGGGTTTTCCCTCTTCTCATCATACCAAACCCTAAGTTTATTCTTTTTGGCCCTGCTCTTCCTACCATTTGGTAGCTTAAATGGTGGAAGCTGAGTCCCATCATTCTCTTCCTGACTTAAGTCACCTGGGTTGATCTCCCCATCAGATGAAGGTACCTAGTCTTGCTCTATGATTTGATCCAAGCTTGCATGAGATCTTGTTGTTGGACCCTTCCCCCTCCTCTGACTTCCTCTTGTGTTGCTGCTACCTCCTACACTGCTTCCTCCTCTCCTGCCCTCATCTACTGGCTCCTCCTGTCCTGCCTCTTCCCCTCTTGCTTCATCCTCCCCCTCCTCCTCGTCTGGTCCATAAAGCTCTTCTACATCAGTGTCTCCTTCAAAGTGATATAGTGGATCTTCCCTATGCCTCTTCATTGCCTCCAACCTAGATAATATGTCCTCATCATCTCGATCTTCATCCTCACTTTCACTGTCAGTGAACTCTTCAACAAGCAGCTGTGGGCGTTTTCTTTTTGTTGCCTTGTACTTCTCTCTTTGTATCTTATTACTCCTGAACTTCTGAATCTCTTCATTTCTCTTCTGCTCCATCATCTGCTCAATTTGCTCTTGCTCTTGGTTTATCTCCATGAAATACTCATGCCTCTCATTACCATAGTCCAATGCAAACTCAGGTTCACTTGGGCCCTTTTGCTTCAACAAACAAGAGCTCTCTTGTGTGTTCATGACTTGGATTGGCTGTGATTGGGGCTTCGATTGACTGGGGAAAAGAACTCCTGGAGTGTCTACCTCATAAACAAGTGGTACACCTATTTCAGGCGAAGGAACCTGCTCTTCATAAACATGAACAATGTTCAAATCAACTGGTGTAGGTGCATCACTTCTCATAACTGTAATGTTAACAACATTCTTTCCTTTACTAGCTATGTCATCCAACATTTCTTCCACCTTGTCATCATCAGTTATTTCTTCCATTCATGACACCCCAACTCCTGGTTCTCTAACATAATACATAAAATCCCTTGAACTATAGCTTTCAACCTCTATTAGGCCAATGAGATTCCAGAATGTTATGTCTAACAAACATATTGTTCTTTCCAAATTATCTATCTCTAGGAAATGGAACCTTACTTCCCATTCTTCGTCATCCAAGCTACAAATTCAGTTAAAATTGTTGTTAAGTACTTAAATACAAGGTTCACACTTTAGTTAAAGTTGTTGTTAATTACAATACTAAAGTTACAATTAATTTAGTTGACAACAATAATAATAGTTTGACAGAGAGGATTTGAGCAATCAACTAACATATGACATCAACAATCATGTAAAAGTACTCATGTTAAAAATAATTTATGTGACACCAACAATCATGTGTCAGAGAGATTTGAGCAATCATGTGACAGTCCATTCACACTAGAATTACTGTCAGCAATGCTACAATACCTATTACACCACCATGGAACCCTAACCCTAGAAACCCTAACGAGTACTCAAACCCTAAAACTAGAACCCTAACCCTAGAATGCCAATTGGGAAAAATAGAAAGAAGGAGGAGGGATGACTTACTCCACACCACCGAAGGAGGAGGCAAAATGGTGGCTGCCCGTCGGATTGGCCTTCACCGCCTGGGCGAACGCAGTAGCCGCCGCGTATTCCAACAACTTCGTCGGCGCCGGCGGTTGGGGAGGAGGCAGCTTGTTGGAAGCATTAGAGCTCCCACATAACTCCAGTGGATCTCCCTCACATCAGCCCAGAACATCCCCATCGGCAGCAGCTCGGTCACCGCGGTCGACGCCGCCAGGTTTCGCCGTCACCATGGATTAGATCTGGAGGGAGAGGTGGTGTGGCCGGGGGCAGTCGGTCAATCTGTCCATCATGAGCCGACCGCGTCGTTTACAGCAAACGACTCCGTTAGGCCAAGTCGACAGATTTTGGGCCCCACCTATCAGAAATGCCCTCAACCACGCCAAATCACCTGTTCAGTGCAAACTGTAAAATGTTTACTGAATGTACGGTGTTTTTTGCAAATGATTAGTGAACTGGTGGTTTTCCGCAGATGAAGCCCGAAATGTGGTGGTTTTTTGCAATTCACTCATCGGCAACGGGTACGTGAAGACGGCAAACTTCAGAGTACGATAACTAAAGGAACGGTGTGTTGGAAGACTACCGTTGCTAGCTCAACCAGAGGACCGAGTCCCACGTAGCTCATGCACCGGACGTGCCCTCCTTTTCTGTTACACGATGTGCATGACCTCCTGTATAGCTGGGTTGTTACCAGCCTTTGTACCTGTATATTAACCCCTTCGTGGGCATCAATGAGCATCACCAGTGCATTCATTCTCCATATTGGTAATCAGAGCTCTCTTTCCTGTCCCTGTCTCCCATGGACACTGGCGACGGCTCCGGCGGCCTTTCGAGCGGCGATCTGACAGGCACCATCCCTCCCGCTCCCGCACCGGTGCACTCCTCCTCTGAACTCCCCACCCCCATTCTCACAGCACCGCCAGCCACCGCCCCTAGCACCATGAGCTTGGTGACCCTGCCGTCGCCGCCCGCCCTCCCTAACATAGCGTCGTCTTCTTCCACCGCCAACCCCTCCATCCACACCCTCAACAACATCCACAACCTTATCCCCTTCAAGCTGGACGTCCATACGGGCAGCTACTCGAAGTGGCGTGAACTCTAGCGCTGTGTCCTCATCATGTACTCCGTCGAGAGCCATGTCGACCACTACTCCGACCCGCTGCTCCAAACTCCGGCGTGGCGCCACACCGATCTGACGCTCCTGCTCCTGCTCTACTCCACCATCGCCGACGGCCTACACGAGGTCATCCGCGGCGCCGGCAACACCGCGCATCGCGTCTGGAGCCAACTCCATGAATTCTTCCTTGCCAACCAACCTGCCCAGGCCGTGCACCTCAGCGCGGAATTCCGCGCCCTCACCCAGGGGGATCTCCGCATCGCCGAGTACTGCGGGCGCCTAAAAGCGCTCGCGGATGCCCTGGCCGACGTCGACGAGCCCGTCACCGACCGCACCCTAATGCTGCAGCTTCTCCGCGGCCTCTCTCGTCGTTACCAAGTGATCGCCACTGTCATCCCGATGCAGACCCCCTTCCCATCCTTCAACCAGGCCCGTTCCCGTCTTCTCCTGGAGGAAATCACCCAGGACGCCCGCGGTCGCTCCGATGGATCCTCCGCTCTCACCATCGGCCACGGCGGTGATGGGGGCGGCCACGGCGGCGGTGGCGGCGGCCACGGCGGCGGCGGCGGCGGCCCTGGCGGCGGGGGCTCTGGCGGCTCCTCCGGCCCCCCTACCTCCTCTGGTGACCGCGGCAAGGCTCCCATGGAGCGTGGCGCCAGCAGCGCCGGTGACCGTGGCCGCGGACACAACGGTGGACGCGGGCGTGGCCACGGACGCGGGTGCGGCTACAACGGCGGCCGCGGTGCGCCTGTTCTTCCTTCCGGCAGCTCCACTCCGTGGATGGACTACTTTGCGCCATGGGGACGCCCTTCTTGCCGCCGCGCGCTCCCTGGGTTCCACCCAACGCAGCCGGGGTTCTCGGGCCTCGCCCCGGTGCTGCCCAGCACGCCTACCCCGTGATGTACGCCGGGCCCGGCGCGCCGCAACAACCCTCTTGGGATCAGGCGGCGCTCTACTCCGCCATGAACCAACTGTCTCTCCATCAGCCCGGCAACGGCAACGGCGACTGGATCTTTGATTCCGGTGCCTCCTCCCACGTCACTGGTAATGCAGGTAACCTCGCCACTTCTCGTCCTGTCTCAAAACAGCATGCTCTCATCATCGTTGGCGACGGTACCCGTCTACCTGTAGTTGCTACCGGCACCGCCTCCATCCCTACATCCTCTCGCCCCTTGCTGCTTCATAACGTTCTCGTAGCACCTGATATTGTTCAAAACCTACTCTCTGTCCGTCAACTATCCACTGATAACAATGTATCTGTTGAGTTTGACCCCCTCGGCTTTTCTGTGAAGGATCTAGCCACCAGGACCCCTCTCATGAGGCGCACTAGTTTTGGTCCTCTCTACCGCAGCGGCGCATCCAGCTCTTCGGCGTTCTACACCAACTCCGGCGACCTGTGGCATCGTCGTTTGGGGCACCCCAGCGGAGCCTCTCTTTCCCGTTTATCACAACATTTTCTTCCAGATTGTAATAAACTCCCTGCTGCCTCTGGATCATGTGAGGCGTGCCAATTAGGGAAGCAGCAGCGCCTGCCTTTTTCTTCTTCTACCTCTATTACTAATTTTCCTTTTCAACTTGTACACTGTGATCTTTGGACGTCTCCCGTCCCTAGTTGCTCTGGCTACAAGTACTACTTAATAATAATGGATGATTTTTCCCACTTTGCATGGACTTTCCCCCTCCGTGCCAAATCCGAGGCTACTGACGTTCTCAAACGATTCTTTCGCTTCGTTCTCACACAGTTCCACATTTACATCCAGAGCGTCCAGTGCGATAACGGCGGCGAGTTCCTTAACGTCTCTCAACGCTCCACTCTAGGTGACCATGGCACTGCCCTACGCCTCTCCTGCCCGCACACATCACCACAAAACGGGAAAGCTGAGCGCGCCATCCGCTCCACAAACGACATACTTCGCACCCTTCTTGTTCAAGCCAGCATGCCTCCAAAATTTTGGGTGGAAGCCCTTCACACTGCCACATACCTCCTCGATATACGACCCTCCCGAGCCATCAACCACAACACCCCATACTTCATGATTTACGGTGCTCATCCCAACTACGACCACATTCGCACATTTGGCTGTTTGTGCTACCCCAACCTCTATGCCACCACTCCCCACAAACTCTCCGCACGCTCTACGCCTTGCGTTCTTCTCGGCCTACCCCTCGAGCACAAAGGATACAGGTGCCTCAACATCTCCCCACGTAAAGTTATCACCTCCCGGCACGTGATTTTTAACGAGCACATTTTTCCCTTCGCCACAAACAATCCCACTACCCCCAGCCCCGTATCTACCTCGGGATCCCCCCACCTACCTGGTCCGATCCGACAGGATCATCCTCGGGATCCTCCGCGCCAGTCGCCCCACCACCCGCACCCCCCGCACCCAATCCCGTCGCCCCCAACAACCCCGCCCACTGCGCCCCCACCGCTGCGCCTACTCCCGCTAGCCCACCACTCACCCCCGCCACTTCGGCCCCAACCCCCAGACCCCACCCCTCGGCAGCTAGCTCACCATGCAGCCAATCGCCTGTGCGCTCGCCATGCAGCCAATCCGCGACGCCCTCGCCATGCACATCGCCCCGCGCTCTCACCCAGCCTCTGGCTGCCTTCCCACCAACCTCCCCGCCTCCCCACCTTCTCCCTCCACGCGCGGTGCCCGTCCTACCACCCAAAAACAGCCACCCCATGCGCACTCGCGCCAAAGCCGGATTCCTCCAACCAAAATCCCTCTTCACTCTTACTGCCACCACCGATCGCATCTCTCCTCTCCCTTCCTCCTACAAACACGCCCTCAAAGACCCAAACTGGTACAACGCGATGCTTGAGGAGTATACTGCTTTGTTACAAAACAAGACTTGGTCGTTGGTTTCTCCCCCTGCAGGTGTCAACGTGGTGACGGGCAAATGGATCTTTCGCCACAAGCTGAACCCCGACGGCTCCCTTGCTCGGTACAAGGCACGGTGGGTCCTGCGCGGCTTCACTCAACAACACGGCGTCGACTTCGAGGAGACATTCAGCCCCGTCATCAAGCCGGCGACCATCCGCATCGTCCTCAGCCTCGGCGTCTCCGCCGGCTGGGCCATCCATCAGCTGGATGTGAAGAATGCATTTCTTCACGGCCACCTTGACACCGTCGTCTACAGCCAGTAGCCGTCCGGGTTCGTCGACGCCGCACACCCATCTCACGTGTGCCGCCTGCATCGCTCCCTCTACGGTCTCAAACAGCCCCCCCGAGCATGGTTTCAGCGCTTCACCACCTACCTCGCGCGCCTCGGCTTCATTGCCTCCAAGAGTGACACCTCCCTCTTCATCCTTCATCGCGACGGCGCCACCGCTTATCTCCTCTTATACGTCGATGACATTATCCTCACTGCCAGCTCCGCCTCCCTGCTCCACCACGTCATCTCCCAACTCCACAATGAGTTTTCCATGACTGACCTCGGTGAGCTCCATCATTTCCTGGGGATCAATGTCACACGCAGCTCCCGCGTCTTGTTCCTCTCGCAACACCAATACGCTCTTGAAATACTTGAGCGCGCCCGCATGAGCAACTGCAAGCCCATCGCCACCCCCATCGACACGCGCGCCAAACTTTCCGCCACCGACGGTGCTCCTGTCTCTGACCCGTCCCTCTACCGTAGTTTAGCCAGTGCTCTACAATATCTCACTCTCACCCGACCCGATATCACTTACGCCGTCCAACAGGTCTGCCTCTTCATGCATGATCCCCGGGAGCCGCACTTCACCGTCCTCAAGCGCATCCTGCGCTACATCCGCGGCACCCCGCAGCTCGGGCTTCACCTACGGCGCTCCTCCGGCCACCACCTCGTCGCATACTCTGACGCCGACTGGGCGGGTTGTCCTGACACCCGCAAATCCACGTCGGGCTACTGCATCTTCATCGGCGACAACCTCGTCTCTTGGTCCTCCAAGCGACAACAGACCGTCTCCCGGTCCAGCGCGGAGGCGGAATACAGGGCGGTGGCTAATGCTGTGGCTGAGGCGTGCTAGCTGCGTCAACTCCTGCACTAGCTGCGACGTCCACCGGATCGGGCGACGATCGTCTATTGCGACAACGTGAGCGCCATGTACCTCTCCACCAACCCCGTGCAGCATCAACGCATGAAACACATCGAGATCGACCTTCATTTCGTGCGTGAGCGGGTCGCTTTCGGTGATGTACGCGTCCTCCACATCCCGTCCGCGTCGCAGTTCGCCGATATCTTCACGAAGGGGTTGCCATCGACCGTCTTCCTCGACTTCCGGTCCAGCCTCAACGTGCTCGACGACCCCGTTGTGACTGCGGGGGGCTGTTGGAAGACTACCGTTGCTAGCTCAACCAGAGGACCGAGTCCCACATAGCTCATGCACCGGATGTGCCCTCCTTTTCTGTTATACGATGTGCATGACCTCCTGTATAGCTGGGTTGTTACCAGCCTCTGTACCTATATATTAACCCCTTCGTGGGAATCAATGAGCATCACCAGTGCATTCATTCTCCATCTCGGTGGTCTTCCTTCTGAATTTTTGTATTCTGCAGGCAAGAGCAACTAAAGGAGGCGAACTGCTCTCAACATTAATCAGCGGAGGTACTCCATGTTCCTTTTGTCCACTGTAGCTGGGTGTCCTTGGCACCTTGCCTATGCTCCGATATTAATCTCAACGGTCATCGGTGAGCCATCCCTTTTGTCTTCTCCAGCTTCCCTATGACATCTATCTCCAACAAGTTTAATTTTTTATTTGCACGTTCCACCATATGGAAGTAAATATGTTGGCAGATCATCCAACCTCATAGCCTGCTGTTAGCGCAAAGAGCATGAAGCTAGGTGGGATGAATTTGGAACCCTCTCATATATCAGGTTAGTCCAGATATCAGATCCCCCACCTAAATATAATCTGAACTTTATTTTGATTGGGTTAACACATGCACCTGCCATTCTGAATCCTAACTGGATTGGGTCAACACATGCAATTCGTAAAATTCTTGCAGATCCCATTTAGACTTGATGGCTATTTTTGTTCCTGCAGACTTAAGTTAGACTTGAGTTTGCTATTTTCTTGCACATGGTTGTTTGTTAATGTTAAATATTACTCCATATAACATTTCAATGAAGTATGCAACAGAAACACACTTGATTTCTACGTATATTCTATCATGTATTTCTCTTTTTTCTTATGCTCAGATAATCGTCCAAAGGCGTTTGACACATTGATTAAATTTCCATATTTAGTCTCCATATTAAGCTTATGTTTTTTGTTTAATACGAACATTTCTACCCCTATACCATTTTCTTATAATAATTATGAACTTATATGATTAGGTAATCTATATATAAATGTACATCTATTATTGATATTATATTCGAATTTATATTTATTATATTGAATCCAAATTGCTTGCACTACGAATGCCGCAGCAACGCGCAGGGTATTGTCTAGTATTCCTAGTTTCCTTGTCCTCCCCTTTCACATTTTACCAAGAAATCTACCCTATCGTCGGTTGTGATAACGGTACAATCACGTGCTATATTGAACCTGGCTTACTTGATTAGGTAGCTCTACCTTGTCCTCCCCCTTTCCCATTTCCCCAAGAAATCAACCCTATCGTCGGATCATGATAACAGTCTAAGCACATGTTATAGGTGGCCTAGCTTGGTTGATTAGTTAGCTCACCCTAGTGATGATGGGGTAGCCTGACTGCGGGGAGTATCCTCGGCACAAATGGGGCCTCGGAGTGGGAATTGCAGTTACTTCTGTGTTAAAACCTAGTGGGCATGGCACAGTAAGTGTGGTGATGAAAGACCTCGTCACAATCCCCTTGTTCGTACCCCCAAATAGTGGGTACTATACTAGCGGCCACAGGTGGCAACAAGACGAGATTGTGTCGTGTGGGTGAAGGTACAACATCTGCAGTGTAAAACTATTCGAGTAACCATGGACGACACATGAATCTTTCTTGACATACACGATCTCTCTTGGTTATTCTCTCTTTGTTTTTTACACCTGTAAAATGTAGGGGGACTTGTTCCCTCTTTGTCCATGTTGCTAGAACCTATAAAGAGCAGTCGAGGTGAAGGAAATATGCCCTAGAGGCAATAAGCAAGTTGTTATTTTATATTTCCTTATTCATGATAAAGGTTTATTATTCATGCTAGAATTGTATTGGTCGGAAACTCAATTACATGTGTGAATACATAAACAAATACGTGTCCCTAGTAAGCCTCTACTAGACTAGCTCATTGATCAAAGATGGTTAAGGTTTCCTAACCATGGACATGAGTTGTCATTTGATAATGGGATCACATCATTAGGAGAATGATGTGATGGACAGGACGCATCCGTTAGCTTAGCATAATGATTGTTCAGTTTTATTGCTATTGCTTTCTTCATGTCAAATACATATTCCTTCGACTATGAGATTATGCAACTTCCGGGTACCGGAGGAATACCTTGTGTGCTATCAAACGTCACAATGTAACTGGGTGATCATAAAGATGCTTTACAGGTATCTCCGAAGGTGTTTGTTGAGTTGGCATAGATCGAGATTCGGATTTGTCACTCCGAGTATCAGACAGGTATCTCTAGGCCCTCTCGGTAATACACATCATAAGCTTGCAAGCAAATGACTAAGGAGTTAGTTACAAGGTGATGTATTACGAAATGAGTAAAGAGACTTTCCGGTAACGAGATTGAACTAGGTATAGAGATACCGATGATCGAATCTCGAGCAAGTAACATACCGATGGACAAAGGGAATTACGTATGTTGTCATAACGGTTCGACTGATAAAGATCTTCATAGAATATGTAGGAGCCAATATGGGCATCCAGGTTCCGCTATTGGTTATTGACCGGAGAGATGTCTCGGTCATGTCTACATAGTTCTCGAACCTGTAGGGCCCGCACGCTTAACGTTCGTTGACGATATAGTATTATATGAGTTATGTGATTTGGTGACCGAATGTTGTTCGGAGTCCTGGATGAGATCGCAGACATGATGAGGAGTCTCGAAATGGTCGAGAGGTAAAGATTGATATATAGGATTATGGTATCCGAACACCAGAAGTGTTTTGGAGGGTACCGGTATTTATCGGGTCACCGGAAAGGAGTTTCAGGCACCCCCGGCAAAGATATGGGCCTTATGGGCCAAGAGAGGGAACGCACCAACCACAAGGGGCTGGTGCGCCCCCCGTCGCAGGCTGGCCTAGGAGGAGAAGGAAAGAGGGGAAGGGAAAGGAAAGTGTGGAGTAGGACTCCCCCTTCCTTTCCCTCTCCCCCTCTTTCGTTCCCCCTCGGTTATATATGGCAGGGGGCGTGGCTTGGGAGGAACTCCAAGTATGATTCCTCTTACTTGGGCGCCTCCTATGACTGCTCCTCCCTCCCTCCCACCTATATATATATATGTGGGAGGGGGCGCCTAGCACACCCCAAATCAATTGTTAGCCGTGTGCGGCGCCCCCCTTCACCCTTTACACCCCTGGTCATATTTTCGTAGTGCTTAGGTGAAGTCCTGCGGAGATCACTTCACCATCACCGTCACCACGACGTCGTGCTGACTGAACTCATCTACTACCTTGACATCTTGCTGGATCAAAAAGGCGAGGGACGTCACTGAGCTGAACGTCTGTAGAACGCGGAGGTGTCGTGCGTTCAGTACTTGATCGGTTGAAGCGCGAAGAAGTTCGACTGCATCAACCGCGTTGTGAAACGCTTCCGCTTACGATCTACGAGGATACATAGACACACTCTTCCCTCGTTGCTATGCATCTCCATGGATAGATCATTGCTTGTGCGTAGATTTTTTTTTTTCATGCAACGTTCCCCAACACGAGGACCCTCATATTGATGAAAGTTATGCTATAGATAAAACTTGTTTTCTGTTGTTGTTGAAAACTGTTGTTTATCCAATTACCGTTATATTACAAACAAAAGTTGTTGTTATGCAAATGCGCCATACAACTTTCCTTTGAAAGCACATGTGGTTAATAGGTCCTCCTCTGAGGGAGGTATGTTAAGTACGAAATATACCAACGAAAAAAATGTACTTCAGAGTTCTACGAAGAGTTGGGTGAAGACTACGACTACTACGAGGATCCAGATGAGTGAGGTCCCGTAGAATACATCGATTACGTGTGGCTGAGATGGAGTCGCTACGCGTTTTTCCGCTGCTTTCTGGATGTAATAAAAGTCACAATAAATGTTGCTATGTATGCCTTGTTGCAAGGGATATTCAAACTTGTAACACTTTTAAATGCTTTATAATGACCATTTCGCTGTGATGTCAAGTTGATCCTGAATTGTTTTTAGAGGAAGTTGATCCTGGATTGAGAAATATACATAAGAGAGTATGAAAATTATTTTTGAGTTCTCACAGTTGATTTTTTAATATACATTGAATATTATTTAAATGTACGTCAAACTATCTTAAATACATAACAAACATTTTAAAGATATACTATTATTTTTAACAGGTAGTTTAATATTTTAAATCTTTAGAAAATCCAACATGCGGTTTTTGGTGACAAATCGACTGAAGAACACAACTAAAAACCAAAGAAGAAAACCGGTGAAGGGGACGCACAACCTATCAACAAACTGGGCCGGCCTAGTAGGCTCTGACCTTTGTGTGTGACCTCAACTAGCTTGAGTCCTCCTATATTACGCATACGGGCGTCAGGTAGACAAGTTGCTAAAAAAAGGCATCAGGTAGACAAAGAAATACCCACGTCGGACAAAATGGGCAAAAAGTGTAATGGCACAATTACATCTATCTACTTTTGTGAGAAAATATATCTTAAAAATCCAAAAAATATTTGTACAGAATATACTTATAAAAGAAATTTAAATATATATAAAGCTTTTTGAAAACATTATACTAAAGAAATATTCACTTTGTGTTTAGGAAATGTTTGGTGCGTATTATAAAAATATTCACCATATATAGATAATTGTTTCCCATATATTTAAAACTGTTCAACGTACAATGAAAATTATTTTCCATTTGGGGACATGTTCATGTATAGAAAAACTAGATTTATAAATTCACAGAAAAAACAAACAGAAACAAAAAAGAACAGCAAAAAAACCATAAGAAAAAATAAGGAAATGAAAAAAAACCGCGCATAGAACCTTAGTCTTCACACAACAAGATGGGGGGAGTATCTAATCAAAACCAGATTGGAGAGTACCAAAAACAAAACCGGAGCAAGAAAACGCAAACAACAAGCAGTTGCGGCGCACAAAAGCACTACAAAACCTGTTAATGGGCCAGCCCAATTCCATCATGCGCAAGCATCATTGGAACAAAAAAAAAACACAAGCTGAAAACTGGAAAAAGAAAACGCTGCGGTTGTTGCACACGAACAAAACAATACGAAACATGTTGCTTGGCTGGAACAATTTGGTCGGTTACGAGCGTCGCGCTCGCGCTGTCCATTTGACGCCTGCAGACGTGACATAGGAATCACCAACTAGCACGCTTCTATTGGTTTTCGTCCATGAACATAGAAACTTTAATTTCAAGGCTTATTGCCTTGTGAAGCACGCTTCTACTCTAGGTATTGGTCGTCATGTTTGGTTGGGCTTACAGTACGTGTAAAGATTCTTAAGTCCATTATCGTCTCTGCTGGCAAGTGAGAAATAGTTGTACAACCTATTTAACGACTGTTACGCAAGATACATGCATTTTTGTAGAAACCTATTTTTCATCGAGCTGTACAGTGCGTTTTCTACAGGTTAACGATTACTTTTTTGAATTCATGATTATTTTCATATTCATGAATATTTTCAAAACTCGTTAACACCTTCCAAATTCGTGAACTTTTTTACTTTTTTGAACATTTTTCAAATTGATGAACACTTTCAAAATCATGAATATTTTTTGCAAACTCATGATTTTTTTATATATTTTCATGACTATTTTTTCAAATTCAGTAACTCTTTAAATTTCAGGATTTTTTTTGAATTCATGTTTTTTAATTGACAAACCCCACTGAAATGAGAGGAACCCACAAAAGTAGAAAAAGTGGGTGAAAACACGATCGTACAATTTTCTTTTCTAGCTCGAGCACGCATGAAGGAGCGCTAAATTGACGCTTCCTCCCCGCGGAATGTGAGCGGCAATATGTCGCTTGTCACGAGTTCTAAGGCGCGCTAATTTACAGTGCACCACACATGGCCCTGCTCTCGCGTGCGAGCTCCCCTCCCCCTCCACCCCAGATCCATTTCTCTTGATCCCCCGGCCTCCGGCTTTTCAGGATTTTGTTTGTATTTTTGTTTTTAATTGACAAACCCCACTAAAATAAGAAACCCGCAAAAATAGAAAAAGCGGCTGGAAACACGAAAGTATAATTTTCTTTTCTAGCTCGAACATGCATGAAGGAGCATTGAATGGGTGTTTAAAGCACTAAATAGACGCTTCCTTCCCACGGAACGGGAGCGGTTATACCTTCCTTGGCGCGAGTTCTAAGGCGCTCTAATTTACAGCACACCGCACATGGTCCTGCCCTCTCGCGTGCGAACTCCCCTCCCCCTCCACCTCCAGATCCGTTTCTATCGATACCCTAGAATCCGGCTGCTTCGTCCCACTACTGGCCTCCTTTGCGTGTTGCAACCTAGCCATGTCCTATTCAGCGGCCGGTCCTCTAGGCAGCTCGGCCAAACCCCCTCTTGTTGTGTGCGTTGTGTTGGCCGAAGGTGCATGGAGGCTGCTGGACTATGACGTGGGGGTGGATCGGGTCAAGGCGCGTGGGCCTGGCCCTAGGCTAGTGGTGCAGGCGGCTCTCCTAGTAGTGGCTACTACACGGCGGCGCATGCTTCCCTCCCTCTGCATCGTCAGCAGGTTCTCTACCTCAAATCCAAACACCCGCAGCAGTGCATCTTGACGGTGCCTCATGGTCCGGTGTAAGGGGTGTTGTTGTGACGCCCCTGATGCTCCTCTCCTGTGTTCGTGCGAACTGTTGTGGTGTCGGCTATGGTCGGTGATCAGCGGTGCTCCTTTTCTTCGTCACCCGCCGGATGTGACTCTCATTCCCACATATGTGGCCCAAGACGGCAACTTGCCTCCCATCCTCTAGTCTGCTCTGCTCCAACAGTCTTCGAGGGTGGTTGGACTTGGCCGGGGAGAAATCCATGCTCGGCGGTTGCTGATGTGGACAATGAAGGAGCATGTGGGCGTCGTATCCTTCTTGGCGGCGTTGTCTTGGCATGGTCTATTTCCTTCTTGTGCACCAGGGCAAACCCTTGGTCCGGTTTGCCAGGCCAAGGCAGCGGCGGCATCACGATGTCGTCTCCTCCTTGGAGGCGTTGCTCGGGTGTCTGTGAAGCCACCCGGAGCGGAAGATGGAGTTTAGCGGTGAGGCTTGGGGCGGTGCGCTCTACCGGTGGTCACAGTCATGGGCATGAGCCTTTGGGGCGCAATGTACTCCATCGTTGGTGTCTTCCTCGGGTATGGCTGGCTCCTGCTGTCCACTTGTTGTTCCTTGGCGCTTTTGATGAAGGGTGCATTGTTCCAGTTCGACTCGATATCATGGCCATGCCTTCGCGGTTTTCGCCTTTGGCTGTGGCACAACCTTCCTGCTCTGTGTTCTATCTCTTTGCCATTTGTAGCTCGAGGTTGGCAAGGAGAGTTTAGCTAGCTTGTTCAAGGGCTGAGTACCCCTTGTTCTGCTCATTCACATACCTTCTGTGGTGTCCTCTTTCCATATTTACTCTATGGAGGTGTTTGGTTGATGAAGTGGCAATGCAAACACAAACGGAAAGAGGCGCCGCTGGAATCAGAGAAGTAACAACACAATCATTGTGTTGTTTGGTCCCTACTTGTATCGTTTTTAGTTTACTTGATAGTGTTTGGCTTGGCCCTGTAACCCGAATTCGACATACAGAACAGGTGCTTCACCAACACTGCAACTCTTTGGAGAGGATCGTGGAGTCGTCCTGGCTGAGGGATGGTTGTCTGGTCGTCCTTGGGTCCATCCTTGTCGGCGTCAATGGGGCTATTCACCGAGATCTAGGTCGTGGAATGAGCCCCGGCGATCGGCATGGCGAGAGATCGTGGCACTGGCCCACGGCATGGACGAGGCAGAGGAGAGGTGGAGGGGGTCGTGAGAAGGTAGTGGGAAGGCGGGGCGGGTGATGGTCGGCTATGGACCAGGAGTCAGAGGGGTTTCTGGCGGGAGGCAAAGGGGGTCGGATAGGTAAGGCAAGTTGATACCGGTGGGGGACGAGAGGTATCACGGATAAACGTGACGTGACTCATTTACAATGGGAGTCGATTACGACACAACTTTACTAAGCGCAGGTAACGTTTTGGGATTGCGTTCTAATCGGGTGACGGATGAAAATTACCCAACCAATCACCTTCTATGTTGTTGTTACTGTTCTTTTCTGGCTCAATGAAAAGATACACAAGCTTTACGTATTCGTGAAAAAAGATAAAAACCTCATTCAATCGATTATCTCAACTACAAAAATGACTCGATCAGTCCACTACGAAACAGTATGGGGCGTGCATGCCTTGACCTTTTGCACCTTTTAAATGTTTCATTTTCCCTTTTTACATATTTCAAAAGGTTGTACTAAACATATAATTCACAAAAATACATTGTTATACAAATTTTGTAAACAATCATGTATTCTAAATATTTATTTGGTATTTAAGAATGTTATAATGTATTAATAATTGTTTGTAGCATATCTCAAAAAGGTACACTGTGAATTAAAAAACTATTTGTCATGAATTAGAAAAATATTAATTGGAAAATTTTAAAAATCACCGGGTATTAGTGAAATGAACATTTTAAAAATATATGACGAATATTTTAGTACAGGATAAACATTGTCAATACAAAGCGGACATTTTTAAAATACAATATGAACACGATTTTAATACATGATGAACATTATACAGTGCAAATTTTAAAAACACAAGAATAATTTTGTAAACAACTAAATATTTTTTAATACAGTGTTAATATCTTTAGAATATGCAATGACCAATTTTTGGTACATGCATGATGAATATTTTAAAAATACACGTTTTAATACATAATGAACTTTTTTTGTGATGTGCAATGAATATTTTCTAATACACATGAACCATTTTTTAAATACATGTTGAAGATTATTAATACACAATCAACATTTTCCATGCAAGATGACCCTTTTCAATACACAATGAACCTTTTTAATGCATAAAGAACTTACACAATGAACCTTTTAATGCACGACATTTTATAAATACATGATAAAAAAATGAATCAAAAGAGAAAAGGTGGAAAAGAAACAAACATGAAAAAGGAGAATGAAATAAGGAAAAGAAAAGGTGAAAGCAAAAAAAAAGTAAAAATAATAATTAAAAAACTAGAAATTATAGGACACAAAAATACCCTGTGGAAAACCGTACAGGGAAAATAGACTTTTTTTTAGGATCCACAGGAAAAATAGGCAAGAAAAATCAGGAACCAAATCGATTTTCTGCGCTTACTGGGTCATGGCCAGATTGCTAGGGCCAGAGGCAGTCAGCCATATAATGCGTCTCAAAAAATAAAATCAGTGATATATAACATTTGCGGAAAATTGTGAAATCAGTAATTAAGGGGTATCTCTTGCAAAGATCACTCTCATTTTCTCTGATGTTGAGAACTGTCGCATTGCATGTGTGCCACTTGTTGCAGTCTCAGAGGTTTTTTTTTGTAAATTCATTTAAAAAACATTTATCTCTTAAACCATGCGACCACATTACGAACAGTTTACACCGTTGGATTTATCGCGCTGAGAACTTCAAAACTAGATCCCATGTTAATAGGTTTCCAAAACTCAAAGAAACGCCTGGAACCCGGGACCAGAGTTGTGCTTATTTCACCTTCTCGGAAAGCATAGTTGCGCTTTGCTCTTCTTCAAAAGCACACTTGGTCTTCTTATGGTAAAAAGCATCGCTTGCCCCAAAAAGCATGAAAAGTAGGAAATAAGAAGCAACCCCCCCCCCCCCCCCCCCCTCCCCCCCCCCCCTCCAAACCACCAACTCCCCTCAAAAATCCGGAAAACGCATGCAAAACCAAATGTGTCCCCGCGGAGTAAGCCCAGCGTGCGACACTAGCTGGGCACAACACAAGAGTGCTCGTGCGTGTTCACTAGGAAGCCACCACAGGGGGTACCCTTTACTTTGTTAGTCGCGAAATATCCATGTGCTGGTCATCGCGACACATAGTCAAGGCTTCGCATAGAGATCTCACCCGAGCGAAGGAGCTGGACTGACCCACTTTTTCTTTTTCTTTTTCATTATTTTTCTATTTTCAATTTCTTTTTACTTCCTTTTTCTTTCTTCTTAATTTTTTCTTCTGCAAGTTCATTTTTCTTTTTGATTTGTTTTGCAATTTTTGAATCCGTTCTGATATTTCCAAAATTTTCGTGATTTTTACAACTTTTTGAATTTTATAAAACAATTCCTGTCTCAAAAAATCATAAATTTTAAAAAAATTCTATATTTTTACAAAAATGTTCGTGTTTTCAAAGAAATATTCAAAATTTCGAAAAACATACTTTTTAAAAACTTGTTCAAATTGTAAAAAAAATCTAATATAAATATTTTCTCCCATATTCAAAAAATTATTGGAAATTTCAATTATAATCACATTTTTTTCTAGGAATAAATTTCAAATCGCGCTACAGTGCTGTGCTGCTAATGGGCCTCCCAGTCTGAGTCGCTTGTGTGCGTTGTGTCGCTACTTGCCGCTGCGAGCTACATATAGATGGTCCCATCATTTACGCACCCTTTCGGCCTTTGGGCCTGCTTAGATAGGTCGTTTTCTCGTGATTTTTTCCTTCAGCCACTTGGTTTTCAACAGTTTCCTTTTCTTTTCTCTTGGCATTCCAGCTGACTAGGTTTTTCTAGGTTTCTGTCTTCTTGTCTTTTCCGTTACTTTCCTTTTTTATATTATTGTATGTAATTTAACGTTTATGTGTTATATTTTTTATTTTCCTTTATCTAACATAACGATTTTTTTTACAGAAATTCCTGAGTATTTCTTAAAACATTCATGATTATGTTCAAAATTGTAACATTCTTAAAAATGAACTTCATTTTACGAAATTCATGAACACTTATTTAAAATATGGAACATTTACTCAATGTCAAATCTTTTTTGAATTAATGATTTTAAAAAAAAATCCATGCACATTTTTTAGTTGCAAGAATATTTTTCAAATTCATGTGTTTTTAACCCTTTTGTTAATGTTTTTAAATGGATAACTTATTGTCAAAAATCCCGATAAGAACACAATGACGAGCATAAACTATTTATTGTTCCAACCTTTGTCGAGTGGTGCATGTTTTCACTTATATTCCAGGGTTGCGTGTGGAATAGGAGGACTCAATGACAATGCCTCAGCTTGGCATGATGCCAACCAAGCATGGGGCAACGGGACGACCTTTGGGCACGGGGTGACGACTACAGAGCTCATGGCGAAGGCTAGGGAGCTTGTGTCCTAGGCGACGATGGGGAGCTCGACAAATAGACGAGGCTACATCAACTTTGCCTCCATTGTCTCGTCATCATTATCATCCTCGTTGACGACCTCGGCCATGGATTCATCGCTGATGACGCATGCCAAGGGAAGATGCCCGACAAATCTAGGGTTTGCATGACGCGTTGCGACATAGAGACCTTTCTATACTAGGCATGAACGCAGTTGTCCCCCTCTCCATATCTAGCTTGGATCCTCTTTGTTTATCGGTCAACATGAACACCGTTACTGCTAAGCATTGCTAACTCTTTGATGAGCGCAAGAGAAGGGTAGCTATCTTCCTTAGAAAATGTATGAGAAAGTGGTATCTTGGTATAGATATGCGACATGAGGATGTATGAATGACTATGTTATGTTAATTTGTTAATCTAGTCGTCGCATTTTAAATTAGGTAAAAAACTATGTCATACACATATAACATGTTGATACATGCACACAATATAAAAAATTCGGTGCATACACAAATAAACAACCTCTCATCACACCTCGGACAACAAGTTTGCCAAATGGCTACAATGCTCGGAAACAGGTTCCCTGCACAACAACTTCTCTCAGCAGATAACCGATGGCCTGCTCTTTTTTGTATGACATAGCCCAACCAAACACCCTCTATGAATGTTATCGCATGACCATCATGACCAATGGAGCTCACGCAGGAAGAATGTGGTTTTATGACAGCGCGGGTTGTCGACCCTAATCTTTTGTATTTTTCGTGTGTGTCAACATTTTGTATTTTCTTTGCATATTTTCCTGATCCGTCAATGGTGGCGGGGATAAAGGTGTCAAGTTTGTTTTGCAAGTTCTTCTCTCATTTCCTTCTTTTGTGCTTTTGGTCTTCTTATGTGAAATTACAACAAAGATACAACAATTTGGTAGTCGGTCTTGAAAAATGTGTGAGCTTGGTTACAATGTGTTCAATGATTCTGAAAGATCGAGGATGTCGCCTAGAGGTGGAGTGAATATGCGCTTTAAAATAATTACGGTTTAGGCTTGAAAAAATGGGGAATAAACCTAGCGGTTAATTTTTGAAACACAAAACCTACAACAACTAGGCTCACCTATGTGCACGAACAACTTATGCTAAGCAAGATAAACAACTAAGTGATAGCAAAATATATGACAAGAAACAATATGGCTATCACAAAGTAAAGTGCATAAGTAAAGGTCTCGGGTAAGAGATAACCAAGGCACGCGGAGACGACGATGTATCCCGAAGTTCACACCCTTGCGGATGCTAATCTCCGTTTGGAGCGGTGTGGAGGCACAATGCTCCTCAAGAAGCCACTAGGGCCACCATAATCTTCTCACACCGTCACACAATGCAAGATGCCGTGATTTCACTAAGGGACCCTTGAGGGCGGTCACCGAACCCATACAAATAGCAACCCTTGGGGGCAGTCACCGAACCCGTACACTTTGGCAACCCTTGGGGGCGGTCAGCGGAACCCGTCAAATTGCTTGGGATGATCTTCAAAACCTAATTGGAGACCCCGACACTTGCTCGGAGCTTTACACCATAATGATTAAGCTCCGAACACCACCAACCGTCTAGGGCACCCAAGCACCCAAGAGGAACAAGCTCAAGGGTACCAAGCACCCAAGCGTAATAAGCTTCTCAACTTGTAACTTCCACGTCACTACAGGAAACAACTAATTTGCCGTCAGGGGGCGTCTTTGCCGTCAGCTTTTCGTCAGGCAGACGGCAAAGAAAGGCTTTGCCGTCATCAACAGACGGCAAAGAAACACTAACGGCAAAATAGACTTTGCCGTCTGCGAAAAAAACACAGACGTCAAAGAGCTCACTTTGCCGTTTGTGTTTTTTAGGCAGACGGCCAAGTGAGTTATTTTGTCGTCTGTGTTTTGTTTTGCAGACAACAAAGAGGAAGCACAACACGCGGATCGATCACGCGAATCGATGACATGGCAAGATCTAAAACGTACATCCCTACCCACCAGGCCGTCTAGACGCACACCCCACCCACCCATGATGCACGCGCCCCCAGGGCAGCACCCAGGCGCCCCACGCCCTGCCTCCCTTATCCCCATCCCGCACCGCACGTCTCTTTCTGTCTCTCTCGTTTCTCTCCTCTCCCTCTCTCTCTCTCTCTCTCTCTCTCTCTCTCTCTCTCTCTCTCGTTTCTGTCCTCGATCCAAATCGAATACGCTGGCTGGCGCCCGCCACCACCTTGACCCCCGCCCCGGCCAGCACCTCGCCCCCCGGTTCTGGCCTCGCTGGCCACCACTTCGCTCGACGGCCGCGACCACTGTCCCCTTCACCCCCAGCGCCGCCGGCCCCGGCCGCTTCCCCTGTCGCCACCGTAGGCCCGCCGGCACCCACCACCACCTCGCTGGCCGCCATCTCGCCGGCAGGCCCCAGCCTTGCAGGTCGTCATCTCGCCCATCGGCCCTGGCCTCGTTGCCCGTCAGCCCCGGCCTGGTCGCTCGTTGCCCCCGTCGGCCTTCAGGCCCCGTCGCTCGTCGCCCCCGGCGGCCCCCGAGCCCCATCGCTCGTCGCCCCCGGCAGCCTCCGCGTCCCGTCGTCCTCGCCGGCCTCCAGTGGCTCCGGCCCCGTCACCCCCGCAGGCCCCACCGGCCTCAACCCCTGGCACCGACCGCGGCCTCGAGGAGCGGCGGCAGCTCCTCAGGCATCCATGGTGGCATCGGTGTGCTCTGTTTCTGGAGAAAGAAAGGAGAAGGGAGAGGGGCGCGGCTGCTGGTTGCTGTTGCTCCGGCGACCACGGGCATAGGGGATGTTCGCAGGGGAGGCGCTAGCTTGGATCGAACTCAAAATGACTGCACGTGCTGGATCTCGGGCTGCTATTGTGAAATATTTTGTGTAAATAGAGTAATGATGTATTCTGTTTTGCCTTGGATCACCAAGTGATGATGTATTCTTTGTAAATATAGTAATTTTGTACTGTGAAATTTGTTCATTCATTGTTGATTCGTCGAACAAAGTGTCGATGGATACTCTGGTGTTCGTCCTTGTCCGTTTAGTTCCTTGTAGCCTCTGCAATTGGATTGTTGTTCCAGATTATTTTAATAGACAAAATTCTTTGCCGTCTATGATTTTATGAGGCTGACGGCAAAGGAGCTCTGCTTTGCCATCTGTTACTAAATCGGCTGATAGCAAACGAGCTTTTCTTTGCCGTTTGTTATTAAATCGCCTGAAGGCAAAGACTTTGCCGTCTTCCCGATAAAAAGTTGATGGCAAAGTACTCTTTGCCGACTTAGTCTTTGTCGTCACTCTTTGCCGTCAGCTAGCTGACGACAAAGTCTTTGCCGTCTATATTTCAACCTTTGCCGTCTGTACTTGCCTGACGACAAACTGTGTGACTCTTGTAGTGCATATCACCGTGGAGAACTCAAACCGATGCACCAAATGCAATGGCAAGGGCACACAGAGTGCCCAAGTACTTCTCTCCCAAATCCCGCCAAAGCAACTAATGCTAGGGAGGAAAGTGAGAGGAAGAATAAGAAGGAGAACACCAAGAACTCCAAGATCTAGATCCAAGGGGTTCCCCTCACATAGAGGAGAAAGTGATTGGTGGAAATGTGGATCTAGATCTCCCCTCCCTTTCCCCCCAAAAACTAGCAAGAATCCATGGAGGGATTGAGAGATAGCAAGCTTGAAGAAGGTCAACAATGGAGGAAGAACACGAGCTCAAAGGATAAGGTTCATTGGGGAAGAAGACCCCCTTTTATAGGTGGGGAAAAATCGAACAGTTATGCTTACAGCCCGCACAGAGCGGTACTACTGCTCATGGGAGCGGTACTACCGCTAGGGCGGTGGAAGCCCTTTGAAAAACAACAACGAGGAGGCAAAATGCCAGTAGAACCGCCGGAACGGTACTACCGCTCGTCCTCACGGTACTACCGCTAGGGATAGCGGTACTACCCCTAAGGGTAGCGGTACTACTGCTTGCGAGCGGTACTAAAAAAATACATCCGTGCCTACCACCGATGGACTTAATACGAGATTTTGGTCTGGAGCGGAAGTAGCCACGGTAGTAGCCGCGGTAGTACTGCTCTGGAGCGCTAGTAAAAAAATTAGATCCGCTCCAAGCGGTAGTCGCGGTAGTAGCCGTGGTAGTACCGCTCCAGCCTTTTAAGAACACAAAAACTGCCACAACTTTTGCAAACAGACTCCGAATTCAACGAAACCAAGTTTGTTGGAAAGCTAACGACATGGGCTAACATAATCTTGATATAATAACAATAAGAATAAAAAGAGAAAAGGCCCATAAGAAAATGGTGAGAACCCTTCCTTGAATAAGACCGGTAAAACCTCCAACACCGAAAACGCAATAGGGGAAGCATATGAAATCCGTTTTTGATGTACTAGAGCTTGTCATGAAGATAACCACAAGCTCTAAAACCTCAAAAATATAAAGTACAAATACGAATCAAGAAAGATGATGCAAGGATGCAATGGTTTGAGATCTCGGCGAACGATACGATGAAGCTACTCACTTGAGAGCCCCCCTTGATAGTACGGCTATCGATCCTATAACCCGGTCTCCAAAATATCACCATGAGACTGGTAAAATAGAAAACCTATCAAGGGAAAACCTTTGCCTTGCATAGAAGTCCACTTGAGCTAGATGATGAAGATCTTGACTCCCTCAAGTTGGACCACCTTTCTTGATTGCCATCGCTCTATGAAGACTAGTTGATTGCTCCCCCGTACTCCACTATGGGTGAGCCACTCTTTGGCACATCTTCACAAGTCCATTGACACCACAATGGACGGCAAGCTTCAAGGATGATCTCTTCGTGATGCTCCACTTGAACTTGCACACCGCAAACTTGATGAAGATCACCACTTGATGTCATCCTCCATGGGTTGTATGATATCTTCCTCTTGATGCAAACCCATGAAAACAAACCTAACTCCACATAGAACTCACATGTAGATCATGGGTTAGTACACAAAGTGTAATGTACAATGCTTACCGTATCATGGAATCACTTAATCCATCTCGGTACATCTTCTACGCTTTGTGAGTTGATCAATTTGATTCACTCTTGACTTAGTCTTGATCAACCTTGAACCTTTCCAACTCTCTTCATTTGGATGATACCTTGAAGGTAAGCATGAATGATCACACAATCTTCTTCTTCAAGACATGCGTGCAATAAGCTCAACTCTCACATGACCAATCTTTGGATAATTCCTTAATAGCACCTTGGTCAACACATAAACTCCTTGAACCTTTCCAACTCTCTTCATTTGGATGATGCCTTGGTAAACATGAATGATCACACAATCTTCTTCTTCAAGACATGCGTGAAATAAGCTCAACTCTCACATGACTAATCTTTGGATAATTCCTTAATAGCACCTTGGTCAACACATAAACTCCTTGAAACCAACACATGGACTTCAAGAAATGCCTATGGACAAATCCTTCAAATATAACTCAATGCAACCATTAGTCCATAGAGAATGTCATCAATTACCAAAACCACACATGGGGGCACCGCATGTCCTTTCAGATTCTATGTTCCTACCTATTGTACTTGGTGGACAACGTGGCTCATCAAAATGTTTGGGGCCATTGCTGCTTGAACATACTAGTTTGATCTTCTGTAACTTCTTCACCAAATAGGCAGATGAATGTTGAGATAAACAATGTGAAGTTATAATAGTTTCGTTTTGAGTTGATCTAGTGGATCACAATTAATGTCTCATCTACCATATCCTTCTTCTAAAAGATCTCATCTGCTAGTCAAAGAACTAGAAAATTGGTTCCGAAAATGTGTTATCCACCAAACATTTTGACAAATAACAAACCCAAAGGCAACAAAAGAGCAATCTAGACAAACATCTGGTAAAAGCAAAAGGTTGACACCAAGTTTTACATACAAGTCCTCATAATGAAAGTCCATTGGAAACAATGCGACAAATGACCAGAAAAGCATTAAGCATACGACTCATATTCCATTGGCATTCTGGCAAGGACTATAACATCAAGATCGTCTAGACAATGGGAATCAATTCCTAAGTTGCCGAGATTCGATTGGATGCTCATCTATTTTTCACAATTCCATAATTACATAGGTCTTATAGTGTCCAACAGTTTTTTTTAATCACAACAACCAACTATTTTCATTCTCTTAATGGAAAAGTAAATAAACAAATCACATAGTTCTTATAGTATCCAACAGTTTCTTTAAAAAAAATCACAACAACCAGCTATTTTCAATCTCTTACTAAAGCAAATAAATAAATAAACAACATAGTTCTTATAGTGTAAGTTTCTCTAAAATTGACAACAACCACATAATGGAACAAAAGTATAAAATTGCTACTATATTTTTATATTTCAATAAACATTTTTTTTGAGAAACACAGTACAAACGCATATACTCACATACATGTACATACAGTCACCTCCATAAACGCTCTCACGCACACGCTACCCCTATGAGCACCTTCGGAAGACTGAGTCGATGGGTCTTGAGGTTGATGAAGACACCACGGACACCTCGCTATTGACGGAAACGTCCCTTCCCACCGAAAGAACACTCTGCCTTTACGAGACACACAAGTTTCAAACCTGTGGTCTGATTCCTGGTGAGCTGGGAGTACAACCATCCTCCTAACCAACCAATCACATATTGGCCCTCCGGTAAACATATTTAAAAACCACAAGTGAGAGTGAAACGACGACGACCGAAAAATTTACTGTTTGTATTACAACAATGGTAGGTTTCAGCGGAAAAACAGTGTGACAAACAATACCTGGTTAGTAGCGAGAATAAGACACCCCATAGTTGATTAACAAAACAGTCATCCAGTCGCTAAAGTCGCTAGGGATATAGATTGTCTGGCGTAGGCAGACGGTATTGCTCATGACGCGAGGCAGCTCACGTAAGTCTTTGGTCATGCTTGAGGTTTAGAAGGACTAGACCGCGAGTCTCACGAATTACTGTAAGCAACACAGCAATAATGGCTCTTTCCATACAAAATGTACTCCCGGTACCAAGTGGATTGGCTGCCTGATTTATCTAGTCATTTGCTAGTTTATCTTATTGTCTTGGTTCATTGGACTTTTGAAGTTCTAGTTTTGTTCGCATTTGAGCTGATGATTTCTTTAAGAATCGTTGTGAAGCAACGTGCGAAGTACTAGCACTATATAGCAAGCGCGTGCCAATCGAGGATTTTCAGGGCAATGCCAATGCTAGCCATGGACGCGGCCACCGGCATGGACAGCGGCGGCGTTCTCCTGCTCCTTCTCGTCCTGCTCGCCGGTGTCGTCGCGACTTTCGTTCGGTCGTGTCGGTCGTCGGGTGATGGTGGAACCGCACCGAGCCCACCGTCGCTCCCGCTGCTGGGCCACCTCCACCTGATCAAGAAGCCGCTGCACCGCTCGCTGGCCAAGCTGGCCGCATCGGCGCACGGCGGGGCCTTGAGGCCGCTCATATCGCTGAGGCTGGGGACGCGCCCGGCGCTCCTCGTGTCGACGCATGCCGCCGCCGAGGAGTGCTTCACGGCGCATGACGCCGCCCTTGCGGGGCGGCCGCGGCTGCTCGTGGGGAAGCACCTCGGCTACAACTACACGGCGCTCACATGGGCCTCCCACAGCGCCCACTCAGGCGTCCTGCGTCGGTTCCTCGCCGGCAAGCTCTTCTCGGCGCCCCGCCTCGATGAACGGACGGCCGACCGCCGTGCAGAGGTCACGTCCCTCGTGGACAATCTGCTCCAGGACGCAGCGGCAGCAGGCGGCGGCGGCGCGGCGGTCACCCTCCGCCCTAGGCTCTTTGAGCTGGTGCTGAACGTGATGCTGCGCGCGGTGACCGCGCACGGGCACTCCGGCGACTTGGGCAGGTTCCAGGAGTTCGTCGAGGAGTCGTTTAAGGTGGTCGGCGCACCCAGCGTCGGGGACTTCTTCCCGGCGCTGCGGTGGATCGACCGGCTACGCGGCATCGACGCGGCGCATGCGAAGCTGCAGGCGAGGCGTGATGCTTTCGTCGGAGGCCTCGTCGACGACCACAGACGAAGGCGCAGCAAGGCCGGTGGTGGACACAACACGACCAGCGTCATCGACGAGCTCTTGGCGCTACAAGAAGCCGATCCCGAGTACTACACCGACAACGTCCTCAAAGGCATCGTCTTGGTGAGTAGTAGCACCGCAATTGCTTCATCCAACATGAATATTGCTTCAACTTAATTTGCAACCAACCAATCCAGGTACTGTTCAGCACCGGGACTGACACGACGGCGCTGACCATCGAGTGGACGATGGCGCTGCTGCTGACGCACCCGGAGGCGCTGCAGAAGGCGAGGGACGAGATAGACGCCAACGTCGGCACGGGACGGCTTGTCGAGGAGTCCGACATGGCCAGCCTCCCCTACCTGCAATGCGTCCTCAAGGAGAGCCTCCGGTTGTGCCCCGTCGGTCCGCTCATCCCGGCGCACGAGGCCATGGAGGACTGCACGGTCGGCGGCTTCAAGGTCCGGCGCGGCACCATGATCCTCGTCAACTCGTGGGCGATCAACCGGGACGCCAGCCTCTGGGACTCTCCAACAGAGTTCATGCCACAGAGGTTCCTTGACACGGCCAAGCCCGCGCCCATGATGCCGTTCGGGCTTGGCCGGAGACGGTGCCCCGCAGAAGGGCTGGCGATGCGCCTTCTTGGCCTGACGCTCGCGGCGCTCGTGCAGTGCTTCGAGTGGGATGCCGGGGAAGGTCGTGCCATTGACATGGACGAAGGTGCCGGTCTAAGCATGCCTATGGCCACGCCATTGGCTGTTGTGTGCCGGCCCCGGGAATTTGTCAAGGATTTTCTATCTGCTTCCACTTGATGTATCATGTATGGACTAAGGGATGGATATTATGAAGGAAAAATAAATAAATGATTTGATGTGAATCCTACGTTAGGGCACCTCCACGCCATCCCCTGAAATGTAAGAGCCGACCATCCAATGATATTTCCTAAATGTCCGGTCAGGTCCGATCAATTTCATTTCAAATGCATATCAATATAAGAGCAAGTTAAATTGTGGCTTATATAGCACCCGGTCACAATAAAAAAGGGACGGATATTCATAGTTTTTGCATGCGCATGTTCACAAAAGTCCATGTAAAAAAAGGGAATTTTTGCCGAGTGCGGACGTCCTGCACGCAGCGGCAGCTGCACGCAGCGCATCGACGGCCGTGCTGCGCGAGGTGATCCGTGCAAAAGAATCTGTCAAAGTGAGTAAAGCAGACATACATCCTTGGTACCAGCAAATACATCGCCCACATCGCTCTGGTGGGCTCGCCCAGGTACAGTTTTTTTTTTTGAGAACCGCCCTCAATTATGTGACGGTTTACATCAGATTGCACTAGGGCAATCAGAGAATCAGGGATTACATCAAACTGATTAACATCAGAGGCACTCTTAAGGCCCTCCTGAGCACACCAATGAGCAGCCTTATTGGCCTCTCTTCTCACGTAGCTGATGCGCAAATCCTGAAAGTTTTGGAGATATGATTTGATTTCGCCAATTACTGGACTCCCCATCGACCAACATTTTGTCTCCATCCATTCCTCTGTGTCAGTTTGGCAATCCGTTTCGACGGCAACCTGCGTCCAGCCCTTCTCCATAGCTAGACGCACAGCTTCTCTCACTCCTAGGAGTTCAGCAACATACGGGTCAGTCACCCCCCTTAGCTTGCGACTTCTGGCGAGCACGAGACCTCCCTGATCTCTGGCCACAAGTCCAATGGCTGAAGTTCCCCCATTCACATCAACAACAGCATCTGTGTTCATTTTAACCCATCCGGTCTTTGGTGGTATCCAGTCCACATTCTTCCTCTGCTGTCCTGCAGACGGAGTGGCCGGAATATGCAAAGCATGAATGAGTTCTTTTACTAAAACCATCGACTTACCAGGCTGGTACTTAACCTCCTCATGGGTATACTTATTCCTGCTAGACCATATTGCCCACATAACTGATATAATGGTGGCGGCTCGGTCCTTGCAGACAAACCTCGGATCTAGCAAATCCCGTGACCAAGTAGCAGGATGTAGCCGGGGTAGCTTGAAGTCGAAAAAAATTCTCAGCTTCTCTCCAAAACAGTTTTGCATGATCGCACATCACCAGAGAGTGGTGAAGTGATTCCTCTTGGTGACCGCACATTGGGCAAGTGGAATCCTCCCCTATATGCCTCCTACATAGCTCCTCCTTCGCCGGCAGAGATAGTAATGTGAGGTTGCTTGCATGCATGTCGAAACGTGGTCGGAAACAAGCCTCTCTCTCTGTCGTCTCCTGCAAAAGCAGAGGAGCGATTAAACGCTGCCCTCTGCGCTGCGCATGTACAGTGCTATATGCAGCATCGTGTCAGTCTCATCTATCAGTGTGGTCCATCAAAATCCAACAATACGCAGCATATCGCTCTCCCACTTTCATATATACTCCAAGTAGCACGCTCGTCTGCAATGCATCGCGATGCGCTGTGTGCAGCTGCCGCTGCGTGCAGCGATGCACTTCTCAATTTTTGCCCTGCTAACCGGCTATCCGAGCCTCCTCGACCACACTGCCACCGCCTCCTCCCCACCATTCGGCTCCTTCTTGGTCGCCTTCTTCTTGACCACCTCCATCTTGTCCGCCAAGCGCTTCAACATCTTGACATGGATGGCGTGCACGATCGTCGTCGCATCGTCATCCAACTCATCCATCCTCATGGTCAACATCTTTGTATCCTCCGAAGCGGCCGCGAGCTCATCCCTTCTTTGTTCGAGCTTCGTCTTCTTCTCTTCGAGGTTGAGCTTCTTCCCAGTCATCGCCATCAAGATGTTAAACCTCTCGGCCTTCTTTTCCTCCTTCACGTCGGAACGCTTGAAACATGTTTTCTTCTTCTACGCCAAGATGTCCTCAAACCTCTCCGTCATCTTGGCCGCCACCCCTTCTTGCTTCTCTTTCTCCTCTTCTTACTCATTTTTTCGGGACCCTCTTCTAACCTTCCTGGGCGGCTCTATGGTTGGGTTGGTTATGTTGGCGCTAAATCTGGCGGATCTCTGGCAGGGGGTCCTGAGCTGTTGGTCTAGGAACAATGGTAACATGGGGGAAACAGGTTCGGACCCCTCGAAGAGGTAAGCCCTACGTCCTGCTTTTTTTATATTGACGTGATGGAGTATCAAGTACAAAATGATCTACCTCGAGCTCGTATGATTGTGCTATGAACCCTAAGGCTGCTAATCGTGCCTCTAGAGACTAAACCCCACGGCTTATATATGCATCGGGGGTACCTAGGCTGTACATATGCTCGGTTGCCAATCATGCCGGCTAATGAGCTATCCTTGACTTACACGCCAAGTCTTCAGAGGTTTCCATCTTGATCACGCCAAGGTTCATAGCTTGCGGAGTCCTTCCTTGTGGAGATCGGTGGGCCGTGAGCTCGGCCCATGGACTGTGGATCCTATAGGTTAGTACTCTTTAGTCCAGCACACCGTCAATAGTCCATGGACTTGTCTTCGAAGCTGAGGACGACAGCCCCATCCTCGGACCAATAAGTTTGGCTTGGCATGCGAGTTTTTCCTTTATCAGCTCATGCTCAAATATGAAGATTTATAAATTATCAGGTTTCCTTTCACAGTTGACCCTTGCGACCATATATTTGAAACCTTATCCTCGGCAAGGGAAGTACTGGATCCTTTCTTTACAAAGGCCTCCCTCTTTGCCCGAAGTCTTAAGTTAGCTTAGCCTTGAAAACTTGACACGTATGCATAACCAATGACGGGGTCCAAACCCCTGACAGTTTTTTTGAACCGTCATCTCCTATCGTGGGCTTGAAGCAGTTATCATGAAAATGTTTCACGGCTCGAGGCCGCCACTCATTGGCATATCTTATCAATGTAGAGGCCATGCCCCAGTTTACGGGATATCGTCAACACATTGATTTTCTGATGCGCGTATAATGACACAATGCATTAGAAACAAGCGCTTTATGCGGCGCGGCATTTTTTGTTATATTAGTCTCTGCATTTTTTGTTATGCCTGAGATATGAACAATTTAGCTAAAGATTATTATTGAAAGCTCAGTGAAGAGATTGTATTTTCGAATTATATGTCAGCAATGCGTAACATTCATGTGATATAAACTTTTGTGTGGATATGTGTTGTCGTGCCTCAATTGCATGTAAAATGTTAAATATTTTAATTTATTTCAAAAAAGTGTAGCACTCCACATAAAAGTAAGCACAAAGTCTATCTTGCAAGATAGCAAGTAGAGTAAAAACCAACATCTTCCATAATAATAGACATCACACAAGTGTGATTCATGTAAGAAGCTCTGGAAAGCTGATACTTTCCTAGAGGAACAACAAGTAGCACGGGAGGAATCATTATTGCCCAGAATCGACATGTACTCAACTGAAGTACTACCTTGGACAGTAACGGAATAGCATGACTTGTATGGTCGCCATACTGACTTTTAATACTACAATTAGTACCCATGGTCAAAGTATGGAAAAACGATACTTCGATAGACGAACAAAAATTGGCACTATACTAAATTTCCATTGTAATAATAGTGAAAATTATAGCATTCTTGAGAAAACAAGACTTATTTGCAAATTATTAATACTCCCAACCGCCAGAGATCCAAGAAGATTACTTGGTTGGCGCGCGGTTGCTAAAGCATTTAATTTTGCACTTTCATTACATACATTAGCTCTGTCTCTCTGTCCATATGTCCACAAGCTAGCATTTCTCTTCATAGTGTATCAATCAAACAACAGTACATTATTTACCTACCAGGCAATAATAAGCAGACATGATACTATGCTTGCTAGATAGCACCACTATATATTTGACAAGTATGGAGAGCTAGTTGAAGCTTCCCCTCGCGCCTAGTTGTTTGCCAATACTCGAAGTACTAACACATAGATACATATGCATCTAGTTGTTTGCAAATACTACGCATTTGAAGAGACAGAGAGAGTATGATGTACAAGGGTGAAATTAAACATATAACACTTCGAGACTAGTACTGTAGTATAGGGCTACTACATGCGTACAACTACAGAAAAATGGAGGAGAAAGAGCTAGTGAAGTGTGGTAAACGTAAATCTGTAAATGCGGGAATAGGAGACGTTAGGTGTCGGTGTTAAAACCGGCGGATCTCGGGTAGGGGGTCCCGATCTGTGCGTCAAGGCTGATGGTAACAGGAAGCAAGGGACACAAATGTTTACCTAGGTTCGGGCCCTCTCGATGGAGGTAAAGCCTTACTTCTTGCTTGATTAATATTGATGATATGGGTAGTACAAGAGTAGATCTACCACGAGATCGTAGAGGCTAAATCCTAAGAGCTAGCCTATGATGGTATGATTGTAATTGTGATCGGCCTTCTAAGGACCAACCTCTCCGGTTTATATAGACACCGGAGAGGGCTAGGGTTTACATGGAGTCGGTTATAAGGAAGGAAATATAATATCCGGATCGCCAAGCTTGCCTTCCACGCCAAGGAGAGTCCCTCCGGACACGGGCCGAAGTCTTGAGTCTTGTATCTTCACGCTTCAATAGTCCGGACGTTGTACACAGCCCGGCTGTCCGGATACCCCCTAATCTAGGACTCCCTCAGTAGCCCCTGAACTAGGCTTCAATGACGATGAGTCCGGCGAGCAGTATCGTCTTCGGCATTGCAGGGCGGGTTCCTTCTCCGAATACTCTAAGGTAATTATCGAACACTCAAACCATGTCCGGATCCACAAGATGATCTTCGTATGCCACCATAGAGAGAATGCTGTTTTACAAATGCGACGCGACGTGTCACCACGGTCAGGTCATTATTCGAACCATCTTTCCACAACCAGCCACAGCGCATATTGCGAGACGGTTTCCTTGACACGTCTTGTCAAAGCAGAGATCGTGCCCCTCATTACGAGATTCTCATCAATACGGGTACGGGTAATCCCACCACATCATTAATCGTGGCGCTTGGGAAGCAAGCGATTCCCAACGGGCAAGTGGGGAGGCGCACCGCTTTTGTCGCCTCTATAAAGGGATAAGATTTCCTCATTTTTACCCACGCCTTCTTCGTTCTCTGCCCACTCTTGCCCCCTCGAGCTCCAGCACCCAAGCCCAAGTCTCCTCTGCATAGCTAGACATGTCCGGAGCAGGAGGCAAGTGGGTGGCTTCCACCGTCGAGGAGAAGCACATCACAGATCTTCGGGCGGTTGGATACTTGGCCGCAGACATATCGCACCGGCTACCGGACGCTGGGCAGGTCATTCCGACCCCGGGACCCCACGAGAGAGTCGTGTTCGTCGCCCATTTCATCCGTGGACTGGGATTTCCACTCCATCCGTTTGTCCGCGGGCTCATGTTCTACTATGGGCTAGATTTCCACGATCTAGCCCAGAATTTCGTCCTCAACATCTCGGCGTTCATAGTTGTTTGCGAGGCTTTCCTCCGCATCCGGCCTCACTTTGGCCTGTGGCTGCAAATCTTCTGCGGGAAGCCAAAGATTGTACGCGGCCAACAAGCGGAGTGCGGAGGGGCCATGGTGGGCAAGATGCCTAACGTCACCTGGCTGGACGACTCCTTTGCGGAGACCGTAAAAGGATGGCAATCGAAGTGGTTCTACATCACCGAGCCATGCGGCGTCAACTGGGCGGCGGCCCCTGAGTTCCGATCCGGAATCCCTATGCGGCTCACCTCCTGGGAAAAGAAGAGCCTGTCCTGGGGCGATTCCACGGAGCTGGCCGGACTCAAGACATGCACCAAAAGCATGAAGGACAAGAACATCAAACTTGTCAATGTGGTCCAGGTCATGCTCGTTCGCCGGATCCTGCCCTGCCAAAGGCGGGCGGTAAATCTGTGGGAGTTCGTCCCGGCCGAACACCAGATGCTCCGGAAGCTCTACGGCATGACACACAATGGCGCATGGAAGGTGTTGTTCAAGGCCTCCGAAGTACCTCCTCCCACATCCGAGGACCGCGGACATCATGCAGCGTGGCCCCCGAATCCGTTGAGTTTTGGGACCACCACCGGGTTTAGTTTTTTCCCAATACATTCATGGGGTAGTTTTAAGCATTTATATATATATTTGCCTCAGGATTATGTGAAGACAACGGAGCAGATTGACTGTCCGGCTCCATTGCCGGAAGATCCAGCGGATGCTCTCCTGACGGAGATGTTAGTCCCGACAACATACAAGGTGCCGGAGAAGAAGGCCGAAAAGAAGGCCCCGAGGACCAGGAAGGGTCTCCGGCGTAAGGTTGCGTCCAAATCCTCGTCCGAAGACGACGAGGCGGACTCCTCCCACGAAGGGGAGGAGGAAGAAGAAGAAGACGCCCCATCCGAGAAGGATGAGGGGCCCGATGAAGCGGGCCAGGGGGCCGGAAAAGGCCCTCGGCGCAAGGCCGTTATTCCTCTATCGTCCGATGATGACGAGACTCATTCCTCCCGCGGAGGCAGGGGGAATCAAGAAGAAATTCCACCTCCCCGCACTAGGGGGGAGAAGAAGAGAAAAGCCACCCCGGAGGGGGAGGCTGGGGCGTCCAAGAAGGGGAAGGTGACCCTTCCGGACTATTCCGCCACGGCCGCTTACAGCGAGGAGGGGTGGCTGCCCCAGGGGAAGCCCCCGGTGCGATCGTAAGTGTCCACATCCTAACATGGTTTCACTCCATAGTTTTTATACTTATAGTGCCGAACATATATGCAGTCCGGCCAGGGCTCACCCCGAGGAATCCTCCTCCGGGTCCCTGAGCGATTCGGCGATAAATTCGCTCCCGACGGCCACTACCCCTCCTCACGCGGATGACACGGAGGTGTTGTCCCGAAGGCTCTCAGAGCAGGGGGAGGTGACTCTGGAGACGCCCCACGGCGGGATTCCAGATGTCGGGCATGCGGGGTTCAAGATCGTCGCGGATTGCGTCGACGAGAGCTGCAACAAGGCGGCCTCCCGACCGAACACTGCCCCGGAACCTCCAACGGTTTCGGACTTGGGCAGGCAGCCCCTCGTTAGGGAGGGCGAGCCGCCCGTGCCGAGGACTTCCGTCACATCAATGGCGCCGGATAGTCTGGTGGAAGCGCTTCGAGGCGCTTCTATGGAAGAAGAGCACCGTACTCTTATGAGTGCGGTGATTCAAAAGGTCGTGTTCGCCAAAAGCGGACTAACCGAAGCCTGCACAAGCCTCCTGACGGGCTTTGAGGTAAGTAATAAAAATGTATAAGATTACCACCCGATAGGTAATAGCCCCTGATACTCTGTTTGGTGTTCGGAAAGAAAAGCCAAACGGAGGGTCAATTATAATCCGCAGGAGTCTAATAATAAGTATTGTTGTGAATAAGCAGGTTGTGCTGCTTGCTGCTGCTGCCCGTACTGCCGAGGTTGCCAAACTGAAGCGGCACCTGGAGCAGGCGCAGGGAGAGCTCGTCCTCACGAAGAGGCAGCTCGAAGAGAACAAGGGTAAGTAATTCCCGCTCTTATGCATTTAAGGATAGGCAGAATTGATGAGTCTAACACCTAAGTGTTGTGAACGTGTAATAGGGGCCACCGCCAAATTGGCGTCCCTGAAGGAGGCGCTGTCCGAGGCCGAAAACAAGGCGGCTTCGGAGTGTAAGGAGCACAAAAAGCAAATTGCTAGAGTGGGCGAGGTACAGCAGGAGCTTCAGGACCTCGGCAAGAAGTGCGAGTCTGTGGAGCATGGGCTGAAGGCGAAGGAGGCCAAGCTTGCGAAGGCCCTTGTGAATTTGAAAGATGCGAAGGCCGAAGCCAAGAAAGCACAGTAGGAGATTCAGGAGGCCAAAAAGATAGCAGCGGGTAAGAAATCCGTTATGCAAAGCAAACATGTGGAGGAGGCGTTTCTTTTACTTACTCGAATATGGAGCTCTCCAGGGGCATTTGCAGATCCGCCACGCAGCGTCTCAGACGCTGCGGAGTTCTACCGTGCCCAGGAGGGGAGCTCAACGAAGAAGTTGTTATGGTCCCAGTATGCTGGGGCCGATCATCCGATGCCTCTGAGCGACCAACTGAAGCAGTTGATCAAACTCCACAGCCGAACTGGCTATGAAGGACTTCATAGTCCGGATGTGGCCTGGTGAGCTCCTGCCCAGTAGCTACTTTGGCCTGATCAAGTGGATGGTGGATGCCTGCCCGCGGCTTGAAGTGATCAAGCGATCTGTTTGCATCGAAGGTGCCCGCCGAGCTCTTGCCCGCGCCAAGGTGCATTGGGGCAAGTTGGATGCGGAGAAGCTGGTCAAAGACGGGCTGCCGGAGGGTAAAACGCATCGCCATCCCGAAATGTACTATGATGGCGTGATGAAGGGTGCTCGTCTCGTTGCCAATGAGTGTACCAAGGACGCCATATTTGAATGAATTCACTTCTGTCATGTTTGTAATTAAAGACGAAGTTACTTGCGCTATGTAGTGCTTTTGTTATTTAAAATATTACCTTCTGTGCGGCTATTTATAAAATCCTGAAAGTAGGCCAGTCGTCGACTTCCGCCCCCACGTGACTAGCACTGGCGTGTTCATGGAAAATCCAAACACTCTTTACCCAAATGTTTGGTCCCTTAAAGAGGTGTCCGGTGCATCGAACAAGGTAATCGGACTATGCGGCTTTATAACTTTCACTTAGCCATAGAAGTCTACAATTTTAAATTTCGGCGAAGCCCCTAGAACCCGGAAGGCCGAATTGGGGCGCTATACACACCTAGATCGGACAAAGCCGACTTATCGCCTAAAGCAGAAAATCTTTAAGGATTTTAAAACCTCTCGAACAGCGACCAGCTCTCACCACATCATGCCGGTCAGTTTCGTCTTTCTCTACTGAGGTGCTCGTCCGGAAGAACCGGGACACAATCGCAGTAGTTCTCCCTGCGCTACCTTAGCCGATATAACGGAACGTAAGGCACCAAAACAAGGGAGCCGGGCTATCCCAACTGTGGACCCAAGACATGATTCGGAGCTGATGCATATAGTGCTATAAGTTCGGGGTGCCGCACTGTTGAAAGTGTTCGGACTTTGGTTGCCATATAGCGGGGCGCCATAAGAAGCCCCTGGCAAACTGGCCGCACCAAGGTGTACGGATGCAATATCAAATAAACATTTATAAGAGAAAAATGCTCAAATAAAAAATAAGCTGACGCTATATATAATCTCCCATTGAGGAAAAATACGTTTAAGCATACATTTACAATGGGTGCGTTAAGCAGAGATAAAATAGGACTATTTGACATGTCCTATCCAGGGGAAGGCCGTGTTCAGGTAGAAAAAGCAAGTATAATGATCGTAAATAGATTCCACCTAGGTATTTCCTTCTGTGCACAACGTCTATTGCCTCCTTGGATGTCTCTTCCCTATAAGTCCGGCAATTCGGCTCTTTTGAGGATGCTGCGCCAACGAGGTGTCCTGAATGGTAAGAGGGAAAGAGTATGAAAGTATTTGGCGGTTACCCGCACTATTAAATGAGTCACTGATGCGCCTCTGCCTATGCCCATGGTATTTTAAGTGCGTAATTGTGTGCACGTGGCACGAATGCTGCTTTGATGGGGCTTAAGTGGAGGCCGGACTGCTAGTCACGCTCTTGGCGTGCCTGACGATCCTGTTGCGGGGTGCTCCGGACTCGCTTGACTATGCTCGAAGTTGTTGTCGCTAGATTGGTTTGTTGGAGAAGGCCGCATTGTACTTCTTCCGCAAGGGCTCCATTATGTTCTTCTGTTCGTAGGGAGCGGTCCATATTTCCGTTCACCATTATGACCCCGCACGGTCCTGGCATCTTGACCTTGAGATATGCGTAGTATGGTACCGCATTGAATCTGGCGAAAGCGGTTCGTCCGAGCAGTGCATGGTAACCACTGCGGAAGGGGACGATATCGAAGATTAACTCTTCGCTTCGGAAGTTATCCGGAGATCCGAAGACCACTTCCAATGTTATAGAGCCCGTACAGCGGGCCTCTACTCCAGGAATTAAACCTTTAAAGGTGGTTTTAGTGGGCTTGATCCTTGAAGGGTCAATGCCCATTTTGCGCACTGTGTCCTGGTAAAGCAGGTTCAGGCTGCTACCGCCGTCCATAAGGACGCGCGTGAGGTGGCATCCGTCAATGATTGGGTCTAGGACCAATGTGGCTGAGCCACCGTGACGGATACTAGTAGGGTGATCGCTACGGTCGAAAGTGATCGGCCAAGCTGACCATGGGTTGAATTTGGGGGCGACTGGCTCCATCGCATAGACGTCCCTTAGTGCCCGCTTTCTTTCCCGCTTGGGGATGTGCGTGGCGTAGATCATGTTGACCGTTTTCACCTGGGGGGAAATTTCTTTTGTCCCCCCATGTTCGGACGTCAGGGCTCCTCATCGCCATCGCTGTGCAGCCCCTTGTCCTTGTCTTCGGCGTTTATCTTGCCGGCCTATTTGAATACCCAGCAATCTCTATTGGTGTGGTTGGCTGGCTTGTCCGGGTGCCATGAATTTGGCACGAGCGCTCCAGTATGCGGTCCCGACTGGACGGTCCCTGATTATTTCTTTTGAATGACTTCTTCCGCTGACCGGGCTTGGACCCACTGAATCCGGTGTTAACTACTGTGTCTTCAGTGCTGTCGCCGTTGTTCCGTCGCTTATGTCTGTTATGCCGTGGCTTGCCGTTATTGTCGCGGCCATCCGAATTGCCAGACTGTGGCGTAGTGCTACTGCGAGCCAACCAACTGTCCTCGCCCGTGCAAAAGCGGGTCATTAATGTTGTGAGAGCTGCCATGGACTTGGGTTTTTCCTGGCCGAGGTGTCGAGCGAGCCACTCGTCACGGATATTATGCTTGAAAGCCGCTAGGGCTTCGGCGTCTGCACAGTCAACTATTTGGTTCTTTTTGGTTAGGAACTGAGTCCAGAATTTCCTGGCTCACTCTTCAAGCTGTTGAGTGATGTGGCTCAAGTCATCGACGTCAGGTTGTCGCACATATGTGCCCTGGAAGATGTCGAGGAATGCGTCCTCCAGGTTTTCCCAACTGCCAATGGAATTTGCTGGCAGGCTGTTAAGCCAGTGCAAGGCTGGTCCTTTGAGCTTAAGTGGAAGATACTTGATGGCATGTAGATCGTCTCCGCGGGCTATGTGAATGTGGAGAAGGAAATCTTCGATCCATACTGCGGGGTCTATTGTGCCATCGTATGATTCGATGTTTACGGGTTTAAACCCTTCTGGGAATTCATGATCCACTACTTCGTTAGTGAAGCAGAGGGGGTGCGCGGCGCCTCTGTGCCGGGCTATGTGGCTACGCAGGTCGAATTGCTCTGGATGGCTATATTTGGCCCGGACAGACTTGTTGAAGGTGTGTCCGGCGTGACGGTCCTCGTCGCGTGCCGAGGCGCGCCCCCGCGATCCGTAGATCGATCTTGGCTGTCCCATTTTGTTGCCCCGGGCCGTAGTATGTTGGCGTGGGGGTGTTGGCTGGTATGCGGACTGGTATGCCGTTTTATCTCGGCCACGAGATGGCCGGTCAGCCGTATGGTGCTTGAGTCCGTATTCCTCGGCTGCCAGGACTTCCATCCATCTATCTATGAGCAGATCTTGATCAGCTTGGAGTTGCTGATGTTTCTTTTTCAGGCTCCTCGCAGTGGCTATAAGCCAACACTTGAAGTGCTCCTGCTCTATGGGATCCTCAGGCACGCCGAACTCGTCGTTGCCGAGGCTAATCTCATCTTCCGAGGGGGGGCATGTAGCTGTCCTCCTCCGGGTATTCGTTCGTCGCCTGTTCTTTTGGGTTAACCTGCTCATGCTCCTGTTCGGCCTGCTCGAAGGCGGGCTGATCAGGGTTGTATTCTTCTTCGGCACCATTCAGATTGTTTTCGTCTCCTAGGCTTGTATTGGTGTGGCGGGGCTTGGAGTGGCGCTGACGGCGTCCATTCTTTGCTTTTTTCCCCGAGGTTTTATCCTCCGTTGCCTCATCACCATTTGTTTCCTTTGGAGTGTCTACCATATATATATATATATCATAAGAAGAGGTGGCTGTCCACCACCCAGTGTGCGGTGGTTCATGTTCTTCTCCTTCATCGTCGTCCATACCGTCGATGTCTTCGGAGTCGAAGTTCAGTACCTCGGTTAAGTCATCGACCGTGGCAATGAAGTGGGTGGTGGGTGGGCAACAAATTCCTTCGTCGTCTGCCTCCTACTCAAGCCGGACATTGTTTGGCAAAGAGCCTCCTGACAAAGAGAGAGACTTTAATGAGTCCAGCATGTCGCCAAAGGGCGAGTGCTGGAAGATGTCCGCAGCGGTGAACTCCATTACCGGAGCCCATCCTGGCACGACGGGCTCGGGAGTGTGCAGACTGGAACCAACATCCGAATACGAATCCAGGGGTTCGGAGTCGCGGGCCACCGCAGAGGTAAGACCTGTGTTTGGCTCCACCGCCGATGAGGGCATGACCTGGGGGGCGGGGTCCATCCCTCCGTCCTTAGGCAACGCAGCCTGCTCTGGATCTAGGTCCGGAGAAAGTACGGGGACGATACCCCGAGCTTCGTCCGATGGTAGGTCTAAGCCGTGCTCGTCGAGACTGTCCGGTGCTCCTGGCATGGGCCCAAATCCGTCGAAGATCAAGTCTCTGCGGATGTCCGCCGTGTAGTTCAGGTTTCTGAAACTGACCTGGTGGCCAGGGGCGTAGCTGTCTGAAAGGATCGATATGGTTGACTAGAGGGGAGGTGAATAGGCAACTAACAATTTTTAAGCTTTTCTTTACCAAATTAAACTTTGCAACAAAATAGGTTGTCTAGATGTGCAACTAAGTGAGCAACCTATATGATGCAAAAACAACTAGCACATAAGCAAGCAATGGATGTAACACAAGTAGGCTTGCAAAAGTAAAGGCACGAAATAACCAAGAGTGGAGCCGGTGGAGACGAGGATGTGTTACCAAAGTTCCTTCCTTTTAAGGGGAAGTACGTCTCCGTTAGAGCGGTGTGGAGGCACAATGCTCCCCAAGAAGCCACTAGGGCCACCGTATTCTCCTCACGCCCTCACACAATGCGAGATGCCATGATTCCACTATTGGTGCCCTTGAAGGCGGCGACCGAACCTTTACAAACAAGGTTGGGGCAATCTCCACAACAATTGGAGGCTCCCAACAACACCACGAAGCTTCACCACAATGGAGTATGGCTTCGAGGTGACCTCAACCGTCTAGGGTGCTCAAACACACAAGAGTAACAAGATCCGCTAGGGATAAGTGGGGGGAATCAAATATCCTGTGGTGGAAGTGTAGATCGGGCCCTTGTCACCCAATCCCGAGCAAATCAACAAGTTTGGAGCAACAATGGAGCTTGGAGCATCAAGTTTGATTGGCTAGGGAGAGAGATCGGCGAAAATGGAGCTTGGAGCAACAATGGAGCTTAGAGGTGGAAGAGGTAGTTAGCTAGAGGTAGAAGACACCCCTTATATAGTCGTGGGAAATATCCAACCGTTATCCACATGCTCAGCCCGCGACACGCGGCACTACCGCTCCAGGGGCGCGGTACTACCGCGAGGCGGCGCGGTACTACCATGGCAGAGCACGGTACTTCCGCGACCGCAGCACAGGCCGGGACTTACCTGACTAGGGGGCAGTACTACCGCTTGCGCGGTACTACCGCTCCCCCTTGCGGTACTACCGCAAGGCAGGAAAGTCACCGCCTGGGAAGGGCGCGGATGAAATAAATTACATCCGTGCTTACTTCCGCTGAACATGTGGTGGTACAAAAATCCGACGCGGTACTACTGCTCGCGAGGCACGGTACTACCGTTGAGGGCGCGGATGTAAAAAATTACATCCGCGCCTACTACCGTGACGCTGCGGTACTAGGTAGGAGGGCCACGGTACTACGACTCCTGGGGAGCGGCACTACCATGGGCCCCCGCGGTACTACCGCGCTGGACGAGCGGTACTACCGTGGGTGGCGCGGATGTAAAAAATTACATCCGCCCCTACTACCGTACCGGAGCGGCACTAGGCCTGGGAGCCGCGGTACTACAGCTCCAGAGGAGCGGTACTACCGTGACCCACAGCGGTACTACCGCTGGTACTTGCGGTACTACCGCAAGTACAGCAGTAGTCGTCAGATTTCAGCACAACCAAGATAACGACGAGAAGCTCCAAAGTGCAGGGAAAGGTAGGACAAGTGTACGTGTTGATTCCACCCAAACCTTTCCGACGCGGACCCCGTCTTAATAGTACGGCTCTCCTACGACTCAAATCCACCAAAGAGAAACGTAGAACAACGCCGACTTCAATAGTCTCCGAGGGGCACCGAATCGTCTCGTGCCTAGTGATGAAGCATCTGAGAAGCTCAAGGCACATGATTAGTCCGCAAAAGCATTGTCATCAATCACCAAAATACCTAAGGGATAAATATGCCCTTACAATCTCCCCCTTTTTGGTGGATTGATGACAACACAGGATTTGCACATAGATAAGATAATTTAGAGCAAGGGCAAACCCCACCTCTCTAAAATATAGACGGGCTCCCCCTAGATGTGTGCACTTTAGATGAATGCTTTGGACTGCATAGCACACAGACTAGGATCAACACTCCCCCTATATTTTAGAGACCAAGGCACAAAAATAAACATAGCATAGCATAAAGATAGCACAATATAACACAAGCTCGCTAGGATAGATAGAGTGCATATGTCTTACACCATACGAAGTAAAGTAACCGAGGTTCAAACGAGAAAGCAGCAAATAGTTCAACCGAGAAAGCAGCAAACACACGACACACACGACTCGCAGACTCGCAAATCCCTACACTCTCTCCCCCTTTGGCATCGAGACGCCAAAAAGGCAGAGAGGACACCTACACACACGAGGTGGCTCAAGTAGGGAACTCGTCCCAACCCTCTCCGTCGGTCTCCTCGGCAGCTGGGATGGTCTCCTCGACATCCTCCTCAGACTCAGTCCAACTGTAGCCTTGCTTCTCCATCCACTCAGCCTCTGGAGTGATGCGCTCCTCAGACCCGCCAGACACTTCCTCACCATAGAGCTGCATGATCTTGTTGTCCCGGCAACGACTCTCCTTGGATGCCACGTGAGCCCTGTACTTCCCCTTGGCTTGCATGCAGAAAAGAGTCTTCATCTTGTCCTTCAGCTTCTTGGCCCATGATGGCATAGTGGCACTCTGGGAAGGCCTAGCAGCACGGCCCTCAGCAACATCCTCGGCGCCAGCATCCTCCTCATCAACAGCAGCGTTAGCAGCAGTCGCCTTGGCACGAGTAGTGGTGTTGGCCCAGTTGGATTTGATACGCAGACAGATGGGCTCATGGCGAATCCAGTCTGGAGCAAGGAACTCCTCACCAGGGAACATCTTCTCCCAAGTCTTCGAGATCAGCAGAAACAGATAGGGCCCATAGATAGGAACCTTGCGGTTGAACACTGCAAACCGAAGCTCACACCACATGATGTGTGAGATATCAAGTGGCTGAGACTGAGACGAGCGAGCCTCCTCGCAAATAAGCATCATGTCCACCATATAGGCATGAACCTTGTCTTTGTCACCGATGCGAGGGAACAAGGAGTTGCGGAAGATGCGGTACATGATATCCAGAAAGGAGTTGAGCACCAACGTTATCTTGCCATTGGCGAGTGCCTTCTCAACCATGAACGGAGCAAGCTTGTCCTTGTTGGCAGACTCAGCATTGCCATGGGGGCAAACACCCACTGGAGTGTTGAGCCCATCATCAGGAACATGGAGCAGATCCATGAACTCCTTCTAGGTAGCAGACAGTTGACGGCCATTGGTCATCCAGGTCATCCTCCGTTCCTCATTGGAGTGAAAGTAAACTGAGGCAAAGAACTGACAGATAAGCTCAGGGTCATAGTCAAGGTGGAAGGATATCACATGCTCAATGCCAAACTGCTCCACCAAGTCCAGAGCCTCTCCAAAGTAGTTACGGAACTTGTCCTTCCTCATGTGATGCATATCAATCCACTTCACCTCCATGTAGGTATTCTGCTTGTTCTTGATGACATCCAGATAGATGTTGGTCCGTTACTTGTTCCAGAACATCTCATAGCCTCTGACAGTGGAACGCGGGTGCACATAAGGGTGAAGCTTCCTGAGACGGACATACTCAGTTGGGGCTATCTCATCCATGCCCTTAGCGGGCTCCTTGTGCTTGCTAGCTGAGGTCTTGACATTGCGCTTGGAGGCAGACAATCCCTCTGGTACTTCACCTGGGTTGCGCAGATGCTTGGAGCCAGTGTCACGACTGGGATTGGACCGGCGAGAGCCACCACCTGAGACACACACGCAAAGCACCAAAGACGCGAAGAAGATCAATGCAAAGGCCATGATAAAGCACAAGAAACACATAGAAGGAGAAAGTTGGCATGCGATAGATGTGAGCCACGGTAGAACTGCCACTGCCTGCGGTACTAAAATATTAGTACCGCTCCAAACGCGGTAGTACCGTGCGAGGTCATGGTAGTACTGTGGTTGGAGCGGAAGTAAAATTTTAGTACCGCACAGAGCGCGGTAGTACCGCTCCCGAAGGGCGGTAGTACCGTGCAAGCGGTAGTACCGCGCCAGACGGGCGATAGTACCGTGTCGCGTCAGATCCAACCTGCGGTTTGAATCTGAAAAGAACCGCGAAATCACGGTGGTGCTACGGTGATCAGATCTAGCTCAAGACAACAATACAAGTATAAACCCTATGCAATACCACGCTCCTTCATCCTACTCTTGCAGAGATTAAGCCTATGAATCTCAAGAACACACAAGCCTCCCCCAAAACCTAGAAACACCAAACACAATCAACACGGAGAGGGAGTTGGGGAAAAACCTTGGTCCATAGCAAGAGCACGTGGTGGGGAACGATCCCACCGGTCGGAATCACGGGAGGGCAGCCGGTGGAGGAGATCCGGTGACGAACGCCGGCTCCGTTCTTGAGCGAGGGAGAGAAGGAGGCGACGTGGAGAGAGGACTGCGAATGGGTATGGGGAGTTAGAACTCCCCCCGCTCGTCCTTATCCCCACGCCCTCAAACCGGCACGGTAGTACCGCGTATCATCGCGGTAGTACCGCTCGGGCGGAAGTACCGCACCGAGGCGGTAGTACCGCTCAACCAGGCGGCAGTAAAAAATTACTGCCGCGTGGTGACGGTAGTACCGTGCTCCCGCAAGCGGTAGTACCGTGGCAGGCTGCGGTAGTACCGCAGCTAGCCGCGGTAGTACCGTGAACTCAAGTCACCGCAAGTTTCAACACGAGAAGAAAGCCTTTGCACAGAAACTTTTCACACACAAGAAACCACAAGAACACGCACAAACCATAGGTAGAGTGACAACAAGAAACCACCAAGAGACAAAGCCTCTCGAAGAGAGAGGACGGTGGCCGAAGCCACCTATGTTTGAGTTGGATGGTATGGCACCGCGAAGAATTATCCTTGGGCCCATGACCAAAACTCGTCTTTGAAGCACAAGTACCATCAAAAATGGCTAATGTGAAAGAGGTGATCGATTTATGCATAATGGGGGGAGGGAGAGTTCATTGAGAGAAAAACACTCCCCCTATGTCCATGCCTACAGCTAAACTAGACAACAAGTTGAGTGTGATGGGGGGTACACGGGTTCAAGTCACATTGCTCAAATCAATGATATTTAGCTCATGCCTTAACTCGCGAAATCTTGCTTCATCCAAGGGCTTCGTGAAAATATCTGCAAGGTTATCATGAGTGTTTACATACTTGAGCTCGATCTCCCCACGCCTAATGTGATCCTGGATGAAGTGATACCGAATCTCAATGTGCTTCGTCTTGAAGTGTTGCACCGGGTTGAGAGAAATCTTGATGGCACTTTCATTATCACACCAAAGAGGCACTTTGTCACAAATGACACCGTACTCCTTTAAAGTTTGCCTCATCCATAGGAGTTGAGCACAACAACTACCGGCCGCCACATACTCCGCTTCGGTGGACGAGAGAGACACACAACTTTGCTTCTTGGAAGACCAACTTACCAAAGAGCAACCAAGAAATTGGCACCCTCCGGAAGTGGACTTCCTATCCACTTTGTCTCCCGCCCAATCGGAATCCATGAAACCTTCAAGATTGAAGTTTGCTCCTCTTGGGTACCATAAGCCAATGTTTGGGGTATGAGCCAAATATCGAAAGATTCGCTTGACCGCCACATAGTGACTCTCCTTTGGTGCGGCTTGAAACCGTGCACACATCTCCACACTCAACATGATATCCGGTCTAGATGCACAAAGGTAAAGCAAGGAGCCAATCATGGAGCGATATACCTTTTGATCCACCGCTTTACCATTGGGATCGATGTCAAGTTGGCACTTGGTAGGCGTTGGTGTAGTAGCCGGTTTGACATCACTTAGCTTGAATCTTTTAAGCATGTCTTGAGTGTATTTGGCTTGGTTGATGAAGGTTCCTTCTCTTCTTTGTTTGATGTCAAAACCAAGGAAGAACTTCAACTCTCCCATCGAAGACATCTTGAACTTGGAGGTCATGAGAGCGGCAAATTCCTCATTGAAAGCTTTGTTAGGAGAACCAAAGATAATATCATCAACATATAGTTGGCATACAAACAACTCCCCGTTGACCTTCTTAGTAAAAAGAGTGGGATCGATTTGTCCTACTTCAAATCCACGATCTTGTAGAAACTCGGTAAGGTGGTCATACCACGCACGTGGGGCTTGTTTAAGGCCATAGAGTGCCTTATCGAGTTGATACACATGATCCGGGAAGTAGGGGTCCTCGAACCCGGGGGGTTGCTTGACATAGACCAACTCATTAATAGGACCATTAAGAAAAGCACTTTTCACATCCATTTGTTGCAACTTAAAGTTGTGATGGGAAGCATAAGCAATCAACAAATGAATGGATTCAAGACGAGCAACGGGAGCAAAGGTTTCACCGTAGTCGATACCCTCGACTTGGGAGTAGCCTTGTGCTACCAATCTCGCCTTGTTGCGAATGATGTTCCCATGAGCATATTGCTTGTTCTTGAAGATCCACTTGGTTCCAATGATGTTGTGGTTCCCCGATGGTCTTGGCACCAATCTCCACACCTTGTTGTACTCGAAGTTGTTGAGTTCTTCATGCATGGCATTGAGCCAATCCGAGTCTTCGAGCGCCTCATAGACCTTTTGGGGTTCAACACAAGAGACAAACGCGTGATGTTCACAATAGTTTGCTAATTGTCTACGAGTGCTTACCCCCTTTCTTAGGCTTCCAACCATGTTTTCCATGAGATGGCCTTGGGTGGTGAGCTTGGAAGCAATCTTCACGGCACGACGCTCTAATTCCTCCTCGGGTGTGGAAGGAGGAGGGTTAACTTGATCATCTTGAGCGCCGTCATGAGCTTGTTCTTGATCTTGAGCTTGCTCATGATCTTGAACTTGCTCGAGGGGGAGAACTTGACCTTGGGCATCATTTAGAGGTTCACCACCATCTTGAGGTTGATCTTGCCCTTGGTCTTGTTCATGAGGGTGAGGGCCTTCACTTTGTTCTTCGGAAGCGTGTGGGTCTTGGGGAGGTGATGGCTCCACTTGAGTGGAGCATTGTCCTTCTTCTTCGGCCACAAGGGGTTCCTCAATGGGTAGGATTTGACCAATACCCATTCTTCTTATGGCTTGGGGAGGAATTTCATCACCTACATCACAAGTACCACTTTGCTCCACTTGGGAGCCGTTATTTTTGTCAAACTCCATGTTACACGTCTCCTCAATGAGTCCGGTGGACTTGTTGAGGACACGGTAAGCATGAGAGTTTGTAGCATAACCAACAAATATGCCCTCATGAGCTCTAGCCTCAAATTTAGACAAACGAACACCTTTCTTGAGAATGAAACACTTACAACCGAACACCCGGAAGTACTTGAGGTTGGGCTTGTTGCCGGTGAGTATCTCATAAGGAGTCTTGTTCAAGCCTTTGCGAAGATAGAGCCGATTGGATGCATGACATGCGGTGTTGATGGCTTCGGCCCAAAAGTTGTATGGAGACTTGAACTCTGCCATCATGGTCCTAGCCGCATCCATCAACGTTCGGTTCTTCCTCTCCACAACACCATTTTGTTGAGGGGTGTATGGAGCGGCATATTGGTGCTTGATCCCCTCATCACTAAGAAACTCATCCAAGGTGTAGTTCTTGAACTCGGTACCGTTGTCACTTCTTATTGTCAAGATCTTTGCATTGTGTTGACGTTGAGCTTCATTTGCAAAGTCGATGACGGTTTGTTGAGTCTCACTCTTCCTCTTGAAGAAGTATACCCAAGTGTATCTTGAATAGGCATCCACAATCACCAAGCAATACTTTCTACCTCCAAGACTATCAAAAGATGGAGGCCCAAAGAGATCCATGTGAAGGAGCTCCAAGGGTCTCTTCGAGTAGATGATGGTTGATGGAGGGTAAGCCTTTTCATGAAGCTTTCCTTCGATACAAGCACTGCAAGCACGATCTTTGGCAAAACTAACATTTGTTAGTCCACGGACATGGTCCCCCTTGAGAAGACTTTGCAAATATCTCATATTGACATGGGCTAAACGGCGATGCCAAAGCCATCCCACGTCAACTTTAGCCATTAGGCATGTCGCGGTCTTAGTGGGTCGCTCCGAAAAGTTAATCACATATAGACCGTTCTCGACATGCCCAACAAAGGCTACTTTAAGAGTCTTGCTCCACAAGAGGGCCACGGTATCAATGTCAAAGAATGTAGCAAAACCCATGAGTGCAAGTTGACGAACGAAAAGTAAATTGTATGCAAGGGACTCAACAAGCATGACTTTCTCGATCGTTAGATCATGAGAAATGACAACCTTGCCAAGACCCAATACCTTAGAATGTGACGCATCACCCCACTCGACATTGGTGGGCATAGATGGAATCTCTTGCACGTCCACCACCAAGTCCTTGCTCCCGGTCATATGATTTGTTGCTCCACTATCGAGCAACCATGATCCCCCACCGGAAGCAAACACCTACAAGAGATCAATGCTTGGTTTTAGGTACCCATTTAGTAATGGGTCCTTTGATGTTAGTAACAAGGGTCTTGGGAACCCAAATAGACCATTCAATGTACTCATAAGGAGAACCAACAAATTTAGCATAAACATGTCCATCACTAGCACGGCACAACACATATGACGGGTTAAAGTCATCGGCTTTGTTTGAGGACATGCTTTTGCCCTTTTGGATGTCAACTCCCTTCACTTTTTCTTTCTTCTCCTTAGGAGCACCCTCTCCCTCTTTTACAAACGTTTGCTTGAGAGGAGGAGGACGTTTGGTCTTGTTGTTCTTCTTCTTCTTGCTCTTGGACTTGGGTGAAAACCCAATTCCTTCCTTGGCCACAACTTCCTTTTGATTGCTCAAAAGGTCATTGAGGTTCTTCTCACCTTGAATGCATGTCACAAGGCCTTTCTCAAGTTGATCCTTCAACTTGGCATTCTCCTCCACAAGATGCACATGCTCACAACACGGGTTAGTAGCACATGCATTATCAATTAATACCATGTGAGGAAAGGTGGCCTTTTCCTTGATTATCTTAACTTAGAGTTGAGCATGAGACTCCTTGAGGTCAGCGTGAGCACCCTTCAAGACCTTGTGGGCCTTGTCAAGTATCTCAAACTCCTCTTTGAGTCTAGCATGATCAACCCCAAGTTTAGCCTTCTCGGAAGTTAGCACACGAGACACGACAAGAGCATGGTCAAGATCTTTCTTTAACTTAGCATGGTCATCATTGTGTGACTCCTCAAGAGTCAAACGATGCACACGCTCTTCCTCAAGAGCATTAGAGAGATCCGATATCTCATCGGCATAGTCACGACTATGACTTTCCATCTTAGAGATGGTTTCTTCGTGAGCCTCGATCATGTCATTGGCCTCACCAAGTTGTTCCAAGAGAGCAACAAAGTGCTTCTTGGACTTACCCTTGAGCTTACTCATAGAAGACTCAAATTCATTCACTTCCTCATTAGACTCAACATGTTCATCAATGCAATCCTCCAAGGAGGGATTAGTAATGATGGTTGTTGTGATGTTGGGGGTTACCTTGTTTGAAGCTTTAGCCATGAGGCACTTGGCGGTGATGTTTTCATTGGGTGAATCAAAAAGAGACACCGGGGGAGTAGTAGCAATGGCAACGGATGACATGGCCATTGCTTCTCCACTTTCATCATCATCGTCATCCTCTTGGTATTCTTCTTGAACCACCAACCCACGAGTTGGAGTCTTCTTGGCGAAGTTGTTCTTGTTGGGGAAGGACTTGGCTTTGTCTTTTCGAATGAATTTACCACCATTGTCTTCCCGCTTCTCGTAAGGACAATCCGCAATGAAATGGCTCACATTGCCACAGTTGAAACAAGTTCTAACTCGTTGCTTTCCCTTGACGCCACTTGAATTGTTCTTGTTGAAGTTGGGTCTTGTATTCTTCTTGCTCCAAAATTGTCTTGAAGCAAGGGCCATGTGCTCATGATAATCATACTTGGTGTCTTCGGGATTGCTCTCCTCATCTTCCACTTCTTCCTCTTCTTCCATGATGACCTTGGCCTTCAAAGCAAGATTGGGCTTCTTTTCCCTTTGAGAAAGGAGCACCACATTGTCGGCGGTCTTGTCCAAGATGCTCATTGCAACGAACTGATCCAACACTTCACTTGAGGTCATGGAGTGGAAGTCCGGTCTTTGACGAATGACGGAGGACATGGCCTTGTTGTAGGGCATCATGGCCTTGAGGAAGTTGCGCTTCATCCAATTGTCATCCGTGTCCTTGCTTCCATGATCTCGGAGTGAGACCGCGAGTTTGGTCACTCTTCGAAAGAGCTCACGAGGTTCTTCATCTTCTTTCATTGCAAACTCATCGGCTTCATCTTGCACCACTTCATAGTTGGAGCGTTGGATGCTAGCACTTCCTCGATAGAGAGACTCAACACATTTCCATGCTTCTTTCGCCATGGCATGGGGTCGAAGATGAGGGAGATATTCGGGAAGGATTGCATCTTGGATGATGAAGAGAGCACTCTCATTGAATTGATTGTCCACGGCTTATCGAGGGGTGAAGTTGCTTGGGTCATGAGGATAGAAACCTTCTTCAATGATTCTCCAAAGGTTAGTGTTTACATGTTTTAAATGACGCTTAAAGCGATAGACCCAAGAATCAAAATCTTCATCTTTCTCATATTTAGGAGGAGGACCGGCATGATTCAAATGAGTGGAGGGGATTGGCCCTCCATAAATTGGGGGTTCCACATGGGCAAAGATGCCGGTACCATTTCTACCACTAATAGAAGGAATCTTTTCAATGTTAGCTTCCCCCTTGTCGGAGGTAGCTGTTGGGGAACGTAGCAGAAATTCAAAAAAAAATTCCTACGTATCACCAAGATCTATCTATGGAGAGACCAGCAATGAGTAGAAAGGAGAGTGCATCTACATACCCTTGTAGATCGCTAAGCGGAAGCGTTCAAGTGAATGGGGTTGATGGAGTCGTACTCGTCATGATTCAAATCACCGATGATCAAGTGCCGAACGCACGGCACCTCCGTGTTCAACACACGTACAGCCCGGTGACATCTCCCATGCCTTGATCCAGCAAGGAGAGAGGGAGAGGTTGATGAAGACTCCATCCAGCAGCAGCACAACGGCGTGGTGGTGATGGAGGAGCGTGGCAATCCTGCAGGGCTTCGCCAAGCACCGCGGGAGAGGAGGGACTACTTGGGAGAGGGGGAGGGCTGCGCCAGAACTTCGTGTGAAGCTCCCATGCGCCTCCCCACTATATATAGGGGTGGAGGGGCTGGTTTCTTGCCCTCCAAGTCCATTGGGACGTTGGCCAAGGTGGGAGGAAAGAAATCCCATCATTTCCTTCCCCACCGGTTGCTATCCCCCCTTTTTAGGGATCTCGATCTTATCCCTTTGGGATATGATCTTATTCCTTCTAAGGGGGGATCTTGGTGCGCCTTGACCAGGGATGTGGGGCCTTTCCCCCACTACCCACGTTCATGTGGGTCCCCCCATGCAGGTGGGCCCCACTCCGGAACCTTCTAGAACCTTCCTGGTACAATACCGAAAAATCCCGAACATTTTCCGGTGGCCAAAATAGGACTTCCCATATATAAATCTTTACCTCCGGACCATTCCGGAACTCCTCGTGACGTCCGGGATCTCATCCGGGACTCCGAACAACATTCGGTAACCACATGCAAACTTCCTTTATAACCCTAGCGTCATCAAACCTTAAGTGTGTAGACCCTACGGGTTCGGGAGACATGTAGACATGACCGAGACGTTCTCTGGTCAATAACCAACAGCGGGATCTGGATACCCATGTTGGCTCCCACATGTTCCACGATGATCTCATCGGATGAACCACGATGTCAAGGACTTAATCAATCTCGTATACAATTCCCTTTGTCTAGCAGTATTGTACTTGCCCGAGATTCGATCGTCGGTATCCTTATACCTTGTTCAATCTCGTTACCGGCAAGTCTCTTTACTCGTTCCGTAACACATCATCCCGTGATCAACTCCTTGGTCACATTGCGCATATGATGATGTCCTACCGAGTGGGCCCAGAGATACCTCTCCGCTTACACGGAGTGACAAATCCCAGTCTCGATTCGTGCCAACCCAACAGACACTTTCGGAGATACCTGTAATGCACCTTTATAGCCACCCAGTTACGTTGTGACGTTTGGTACACCCAAAGCACTCCTACGGTATCCGGGAGTTGCACAATCTCATGGTCTAAGGAAAAGATACTTGACATTAGAAAAGCTCTAGCAAACGAACTACACGATCTTTGTGCTAGGCTTAGGATTGGGTCTTGTCCATCACATCATTCTCCTAATGATGTGATCCCGTTATCAACGACATCCAATGTCCATAGCCAGGAAACCATGACTATCTGTTGATCACAACGAGCTAGTCAACTAGAGGCTCACTAGGGACATATTGTGGTCTATGTATTCACACGTGTATTACGATTTCCGGATAATACAGTTATAGCATGAATAAAAGACAATTATCATGAACAAGGAAATATAATAATAACACTTTTATTATTGCCTCTACGGCATATTTCCAACAGTCTCCCACTTGCACTAGAGTCAATAATCTAGTTCACATCGATATGTGATTAACACTCAAGGTCACATCCTCATGTGACTTACACCCAAAGAGTTTACTAGAGTCAATAATCTAGTTCACATTTACCATGTGATTAACACTCGATGAGTTCTGGGTTTGATCATGTTATGCTTGTGAGAGAGGTTATAGTCAACGGGTCTGAACCTTTTAGATCCGTGTGTGCTTTACAAATCTCTATGTCATCTCCTAGATGTAGCTACCACGCTCTATTTGGAGCTATTCCAAATAACTGTTCTACTTGGAGCTATACTAAAAGTTGCTCCATTATACGTATCCGGTATTTCTACTCAGAGCTATCCAGATAGGTGTTAAGCTTGCATCGACATAACTCTTTACGTCGAACTCTTTATCACCTCCATAATCGAGAAAATTCCTTAGTCCACTAGTTACTAAGGATAACTTTGACCGCTGTCCTGTGATCCATTCTTGGATCACTCTTGTACCCCTTGACTGACTCATGGCAAGGCACACTACAGGTGCGGTACACAGCATAGCATACTGTAGAGAGCCTATGATAAAAGCATAGGGGACGACCTTCGTCCTTTCTCTCTATTCTGCCGTGGTCGAGATTTTAAGTCTTAACTTCATACCTTACATCTCAGGCAAGAACTCCTTCTTTGACTGATCCATCTTGAACATCTTCAAGATTATGTCAAGGTACGTGCTCATTTAAAAGTACCATTAAGCATTTTGATCTATCTTATAGATCTTGATGCTTATTGTTCAAGTAGCCTAATCCAGGTTTTCCATTGAAAAATAGTTTTCAAATAACCCTATATGCTTTCTAGAAATTCTACATCATTTCTGATCATCAATATGTCAACAACATATACTCATCAGAAATTCTATAGTGCTCCCACTCACTTCTTTGGAAATACAAGTTTCTCATAAACTTTGTATAAACCCAAAATCTTTGATCATCTTATCAAAGCGCACATTCCAACTCCGAGATGCTTACTCCAGTCCATGGAAGGATCGCTGGAGCTAGCATACCTTTTAGCATCCTTAGGATCGACAAAAACTTTCTGATTTGTATCACATACAACCTTTCCATACGAAGACTGGTAAGGAAAATCGTTTTGTCATCCATCTGCCAGATTTCATAAATGCAGCTTATGCTAACATGAATCCGACGGACTTAAGCATCACTACGGATGAGAAAATCTCATCGCAGTCAACTCCTTGAACTTGTGAAAAACTCTTCGCCACAAGTCGAGCTTCATAGATGGTGACATTACCATCCACGTCCGTCTTCTTCTTAAAGATCCATTTATCTCAATGGCTTGCCGATCATTGGGCAAGTCCACCAAAGTCCATGCTTTGTTATGATACATGGATCCTATCTCGGATTTCATGGCTTCTAACCATTTGTCGGAATTTGGGCCCACCATCACTTCTCCATAGCTCATAGGTTCATTGTTGTCTAGCAACATGACCTTCAAGACAGGATTACTGTACCACTCTGAAGTAGTACGTATCCTTGTCACCCTACGAGGTACGGCGGTGACTTGATCCGAAACTTCATGATCACTATCATAAGCTTCTACTTCAATTGGTGTAGGTGCCATGGGAACAACTTCCTGTGCCCTGATACACACTGGTTGAAGTGATGGTTCAATAACCATATCAAGTCTCCACCATCCTCCCACTCAACTTTTCGAGACAAACCTTTTCTCGAGAAAGGACCCGATTCAAGAAACAATCCATATTGCTTTCGGATCTGAATTAGGGGGTATACCCAACTGTTTTGGGTGTCCTATGAAGATGCATTTTATCCGCTTTGGGTTCGAGCTTATCAACCTGAAACTTTTCCACATAAGAGTCGCAGCCCCAAACTTTTAAGAAACGACAACAACTTAGGTTTCTCTAAACCATAATTCATACGGTGTCATCTCAACGGAATTATGTGGTGCCCTATTTAAAGTGAATGTGGTTGTCTCTAATGCCTAACCCATGAACGATAGTGGTAACTCGATAAGAGACATCATGGTATGCATCATATCCAATATGGTGCAGTTATGATGTTCGGACACACCATCACACTATGGTGTTCCAGGCGGTTTTAATTGTGAAACAATTTCCACAATGTCTTAATTGTGTGCCAAAACTCATAACTCAGATACTCATCTCTATGATCATATCATAGACATTTCATCCTCTTGTCATGATGATCTTCTACTTCATTCTGAAATTACTTGAACCATTCAATAAATCAGACTTGTGTTTCATCAAGTAAATATTCTCAACATCTACTCGAATCATCTGTGAAGTAAGAACATAACGATATTCACTGCATTCCTCAGCACTCATTGGACTGCACACATCAAAATGTGTTACTTCCAACAAGTTTCTATCTTGTTCCATTTTACTGAAACCGAGGATTTCAGTCATCTTGCCCATGTGGTATGATTTGCATGTCTCAAGTGATTCAAGATCAAGTGAGTTCAAACGGTCCATTTGCATGGAGTTTCTTCATGCATATACACCAATAGACATGGTTCGCATGTCTCAAACTTTTCAAAAACGAGTGAGCCCAAAGATCCATCAACATGGAGCTTCTTCATGCGTTTTATACCGATATGACTTACGTGGCAGTGCCACAAGTAGGTGGTACTATCATTACTATCTTTTGGCATGAACATGTGTATCACTACGATCGAGATTCAATAAACCATTCATTTTAGGTGCAAGACCATTGAAGGTATTATTCAAATAAACAGAGTAACCATTATTCTCCTTAAATGAATAACCGTATTGCGATAGACATAATCCAATCATGTCTATGCTCAACGCAAACACCAAATCTCGATGGTAGAGGGAGCGTGCGATGCTCGATCATATCAACCCTGGAAACATTTCCAACACATATCGTCAGCTCACCTTTAGCTAGTCTCCGTTAATTCCGTAGCTTTTATTTCGAGTTACTAACACTTAGCAACCGAACCGGTATCTAATACCCTAGTGCTACTAGGAGTACTAGTAAAGTACACATCAACACAATGTATATCCAATATACTTCTATCGACCTTGCCAGCCTTCTCATCTACCAAGTATCTAGGGTAATTCTGCTCCAGTGGTTGTTCCCCTTATTACAGGAGCACTTAGTCTCGGGTTTGGGTTCAACCTTGGGTTTCTTCACTAGAGCAGCAGCTGATTTGCCGTTTCATGAAGTATCCCTTCTAGCCCTTGCCCTTCTTGAAACTAGTGGTTTCACCAACCATCAACAATTTATGCTCCTTCTTGATTTCTACTTTCGCGGTGTCAAACATCGTGAATACCTCAAGGATCATCATATCTATCCCTGATATGTTATAGTTCATCACAAAGCTCTAGCAGCTTGGTGGAAATGACTTTGGAGAAACATCACTATCTCATATGGAAGATCAACTCCCACTCGATTCAAGTGATTGTTGCACTCAGACAATCTGAGCACAAGCTCAACGATTGAGCTTTTCTCCGTTAGTTTGCAGGCTAAGAAAATCGTCGGAGGTCTTATACCTCTTGACGTGGGCACGAGCCTGAAATCCCAATTTCAGCCCTCGAAACATCTCATATGTTCCGCAACATTTCGAAAAACGTCTTTGATGCCTCAACTCTAAACCGTTTCACTGAACTATCACGTAGTTATCAAAACGTGTATGTCTGATGTTCACAACATCTACAAACGACATTTGGGGTTCGGCACACTGAGCGGTGCATTAAGGACATAAGCTTTCTACTGATTGCATAATCGCTACTATCAACTTTCAACTATATTTTCTCTAGGAACATTACTAAACAGTAGAACTAAAGCGCGAGCTATGACATAATTTGCAAAAGGTCTTTTGACTATGTTCAAGATAATTAAATTCATCTTATGAACTCCCACTCAGATAGACATCCCTCTGGTCATCTAAGTGATCACATGATCCGAGTCAACTAGGCCGTGTCCGATCATCACGTGAGACGGACTAGCCAACGTTGGTGAACATCTTCATGTTGATCGTATCTACTATATGACTCATGCTCGACATTTCGGTCTCCGTGTTCCGAGGCCATGTCTGTACATGCTAGGCTTGTCAAGTTAACCCTTAGTGTATTGCTGTGTAAATCTGTCTTACACCCGTTGTATGTGAACGTAAGAATCCATCACACCCGATCATCATGTGGTGCTTAGAAGCGACGAACTGTAGCAACGGTGCACAGTTAGGGGAGAACACTTCTTGAAATTGTTGTAAGGGATCATCTTATTTACTACCGTCGTCCTAAGTAAACAAGATGCATAAACATAATAAACATCACATGCAATTATATAGTAGTGACATGATATGGCCAATATCATATAGCTCCATTGATCTCCATCTTCGGGGCTCCATGATCATCATCGTCACCGGCATGACACCATGATCTCCATCATCATGATCTCCATCATCGTGTCTCCATGAAGTCGTCTCGCCAACTTATTACTTCTACTACTATGGCTACCGGTTAGCAATAAAGTAAAGTAATTACATGGCATTGTTTAATGACACGCAGGTCATACAATAAATAAAGACAACTCCTATGGCTCCTGCCGGTTGTCATACTCATCGACATGCAAGTCGTGAATCCTATTACAAGAACATGATCAATCTCATACATCACATATCATTCATCACATTCTTGTTGGCCATATCACATCACATAGCATACCCTGCAAAAACAAGTTAGACGTCCTCTAATTGTTGTTTGCATGTTTTACGTGGCTGCTATGGGTTTCTAGCAAGAACGTTTCTTACCTACGCAAAACCACAACGTGATATGCCAATTGCTATTTACCCTTCATAAGGACCCTTTTCATCGAATCCGTTCCGACTAAAGTGGGAGAGACTGGCACCCGCTAGCCACCTTATGCACCAAGTGCATGTCAATCGGTGGAACCTGTCTCACGTTAGAGTACGTGTAAGGTCGGTCCGGGCCACTTCATCCCACAATACCGTCGAAACAAGATTGGACTAGTAACGGTAAGCATATTGAACATCATCAACGCCCACAACTACTTTGTGTTCTACTCGTGCAAAGAATCTACGCAATAGACCTAGCTCATGATGCCACTGTTGGGGAACGTAGCAGAAATTCAAAAAAATTTTCCTACGTATCACCAAGATCTATCTATGGAGAGACCAGCAACGAGTAGAAAGGAGAGTGCATCTACATACCCTTGTAGATTGCTAAGCGGAAGCGTTCAAGTGAACGGGGTTGATGGAGTCGTACTCGTCGTGATTCAAATCACCGATGATCAAGTGCCGAACGCACGGCACCTCCGCGTTCAACACACGTACAGCCCGGTGACGTCTCCCATGCCTTGATCCAGCAAGGAGAGAGGGAGAGGTTGATGAAGACTCCATCCAGCAGCAGCACAACGGCGTGGTGGTGATGGAGGAGCGTGGCAATCCTGCAGGGCTTCGCCAAGCACCGCGGGAGAGGAGGGACTACTTGGGAGAGGGGGAGGGCTGCGCCAGAACTTCGTGTGAAGCTCCCATGCGCCTCCCCACTATATATAGGGGTGGAGGGGCTGGTTTCTTGCCCTCCAAGTCCATTGGGACGTTGGCCAAGGTGGGAGGAAAGAAATCCCATCATTTCCTTCCCCACCGATTGCTATCCCCCCTTTTTAGGGATCTCGATCTTATCCCTTTGGGATATGATCTTATTCCTTCTAAGGGGGGATCTTGGTGCGCCTTGACCAGGGGTGTGGGGCCTTTCCCCCACTACCCACATTCATGTGGGTCCCCCCATGCAGGTGGGCCCCACTCCGGAACCTTCTAGAACCTTCCCGGTACAATACCGAAAAATCCCGAACATTTTCCGGTGGCGAAAATAGGACTTCCCATATATAAATCTTTACCTCCGGACCATTCTGGAACTCCTCGTGACGTCCGGGATCTCATCCGGGACTCCGAACAACATTCGGTAACCACATGCAAACTTCCTTTATAACCCTAGCGTCATCAAACCTTAAGTGTGTAGACCCTACGGGTTCGGGAGACATGTAGACATGACCGAGACGTTCTCTGGTCAATAACCAACAGCGGGATCTGGATACCCATGTTGGCTCCCACATGTTCCACGATGATCTCATCGGATGAACCATGATGTCAAGGACTTAATCAATCCCGTATACAATTCCCTTTGTCTAGCGGTATTGTACTTGCCCGAGATTCGATCATCGGTATCCTTATACCTTGTTCAATCTCGTTACCGGCAAGTCTCTTTACTCGTTCCGTAACACATCATCCCGTGATCAACTCCTTGGTCACATTGCGCATATGATGATGTCCTACCGAGTGGGCCCAGAGATACCTCTCCGCTTACACGGAGTGACAAATCCCAGTCTCGATTCGTGCCAACCCAACAGACACTTTCGGAGATACCTGTAATGCACCTTTATAGCCACCCAGTTACGTTGTGACGTTTGGTACACCCAAAGCACTCCTATGGTATCCGGGAGTTGCACAATCTCATGGTCTAAGGAAAAGATACTTGACATTAGAAAAGCTCTAGCAAACGAACTACACGATCTTTGTGCTAGGCTTAGGATTGGGTCTTGTCCATCACATCATTCTCCTAATGATGTGATCCCGTTATCAACGACATCCAATGTCCATAGCCAGGAAACCATGACTATCTGTTGATCACAACGAGCTAGTCAACTAGAGGCTCACTAGGGACATATTGTGGTCTATGTATTCACACGTGTATTACGATTTCCGGATAATACAGTTATAGCATGAATAAAAGACAATTATCATGAACAAGGAAATATAATAATAACACTTTTATTATTGCCTCTAGGGCATATTTCCAACAGTAGCATCCGTCACCTTGTTGGTGGGATCACCCACTTTCATCGGTGAGGTAGATTGTTTAAGTCCTTCTAGGAATTCTTTAAACATGTCCTTGACCTTGGTCGTCATGGAGCTTTTTAATGTTTCCAAAGCCACATTGAATTCCTCACGAGAGATCGAGTTACCCCCATCTCCCGTAGATGATATCGGATTCGCACCGGAGTGCTCTCCCACCTCATCTACGACATCAACCATACTCTTCGGATGGTAAAGTCCTTAAAAAGAGATGAGGCTATGATACCAATTGAAAGGATCGATATGGTTGACTAGAGGGGGGGTGAATAGGCAACTAATTTTTTTAAGCTTTTCTTTACCAAATTAAACTTTGCAACAAAATAGGTTGTCTAGATGTGCAACTAAGTGAGCAACCTATATGATGCAAAAACAACTAGCACATAAGCAAGCAATGGATGTAACACAAGTAGGCTTGCAAAAGTAAAGGCACGAAATAACCAAGAGTGGAGCCGGTGGAGACGAGGATGTGTTACCGAAGTTCCTTCCTTTTAAGCGGAAGTACGTCTCCGTTAGAGCGGTGAGGAGGCACAATGCTCCCCAAGAAGCCACTAGGGCCACCGTATTCTCCTCACGCCCTCACACAATGCGAGATGCCGTGATTCCACTATTGGTGCCCTTGAAGTCGGCGACCGAACCTTTACAAACAAGGTTGGGGCAATCTCCACAACAATTGGAGGCTCCCAACAACACCACGAAGCTTCACCACAATGGAGTATGGCTTCGAGGTGACCTCAACCATCTAGGGTGCTCAAACACCCAAGAGTAACAAGATCCGCTAGGGATAAGTGGGGGGAATCAAATATCCTATGGTGGAAGTGTAGATCGGGCCCTTGTCACCCAATCCCGAGAAAATCAACAAGTTTGATTGGCTAGGGAGAGAGATCGGGCAAAAATGGAGCTTGGAGCAACAATGGAGCTTAGAGGTGGAAGAGGTAGTCAACTAGAGGTAGAAGACACCCCTTATATAGTCGTGGGAAATATCCAACCGTTATCCACATGCTCAGCCCGCGACATGCGGCACTACCGCTCCAGGGGCACGGTACTACCGCGAGGCGGCGTGGTACTACCGTGGAAGATCACGGTACTTCTGCGACCGCAGCAGAGGCCGGGACTTACCTGACTAGGGGGCAGTACTACCGCTCCCCCTTGCGGTACTACCGCAAGGCAGGAAAGTCATCGCCAGGGAAGGGCGCAGATGAAATAAATTACATCTGTGCCTACTTCAGCTGAACATGAGGTGGTACAAAAATCCAACGCGGTACTACCGCTCGCGAGGCGCGGTACTACCGTTGAGGGCGCGGATGTAAAAAATTACATCCGCGCCTACTACCGTGACGCTGCGGTACTAGGTAGGAGGGCCACGGTACTACGACTCCTGGGGAGCGGTACTACCGTGGGCCCCCGCGGTACTACCGCGCTGGACGAGCGGTACTACCGTGGGTGGCGCGGATGTAAAAAATTACATCCGCCCCTACTACCGTACCGGAGCGGCACTAGGCCTGGGAGCCGCGGTACTACAGCTCCAGAGGAGCGGTACTACCGTGACCCACAGCGGTACTACCACTGGTACTTGCGGTACTACCGCAAGTACAGCAGTAGTCGTCAGATTTCAGCACAGCCAAGATAACGACGAGAAGCTCCAAAGTGCAGGGAAAGGTAGGACAAGTGTACGTATTGATTCCACTCAAACCTTTCCGACGCGGACCCCCTCTTAATAGTACGGCTCTCCTACGACTCAAATCCACCAAAGAGAAATGTAGAACAACGCTGACTTTAATAGTCTCCGAGGGGCACCGAATTGTCTCGTGCCTAGTGATGAAGTATCTAAGAAACTCAAGGCACACGATTAATCCGCAAAAGCATTGTCATCAATCACCAAAACACCTAAGGGATAAATATGCCCTTACACTGTCGATCTGCTCCAGATGGCCAAGCGAGTTGGCCCGCAGTGCGAAGCCGCCGAACACGAAGATTTGTCTGGGGAGGAACATCTCGCCCTGGACTGCGTCGTTGAAGATGACTGGAGGGGCCATCGAGCTTGACGGCGATGGCACAGAGGAACTCGCAATGAAATGTAACGCCCCGGTTTCGATGCGCCAGGTGTCCGCCAGTTATTCGTCGTCGTTGCCATGTCTTTTGCTTGCGTGTTGCATTTTATCATGTCATCATGTGCATCTCATCTCGCATTCGTGTACGTTTCATGCATCCGAGCATTTTCCCCGTTGTCCGTTTTGCAATCTGGCACTCCTATGTCATCCAGCGTCCCCTTCTCGCCTCTCTTCGTGAATGGGTGTTAAACGTTCTCGGAATGGCCTGAGGATTGCCAAGCGGCCTTGGTATAGCACCGGTAGACCGCCTGTCAAGTTTCATGCCATTTGGAGGTCGTTTGATACTCCAACGGTTAACCGGGTAACCGCAGAGCCCTCTTTTGTTGCGGCCCAACACCCCTTCCAAAGTGGCCCAAAACCCATCTAACTCCCCTCCATGCTCTCGGTCGTTCGATCACGATCGCGTGGCCGAAAACCGCTCCTCATTTGGACTCTCCTAGCTCCCTCTACCTATATATAGACCTCCCCCTCCGAAATTTTCGTCCAAACCCTAGCCTTCTTCCTCCTCCCGCCGACGGACATGTCCGGACGGAGCCGGACACGTCCGCCGCTGCCGCCCCGGCCAATCCGCGGCCGCCACGTGGCATCGCCGCCGGCCCGAGGAGCCCATCGCGGGCCCGCGCGGGCCCTCGCGCCGCCGCCGCCCGGCCCGGCCGCCGGAGCCGCGCGCCCGCCGGCCTCCCGCGCCGCCCGGCGTCCTCGCCCCGCCGCGGCTAGGCCCCGCCGCCGGCGCCGTCCTCGCCGGCGTGCCCAGCCGCCTTCGCCGGCCGGCGCGGCGCCTCGCCATCGCCCCCGCAGGAAGGCCCGGCCGCCCCGCGCCTCCTCCGCCGGCGCCCCTCCGCGCGCTCCTCCGAGGCGCCTGCTGCTCGGCGCCGCCTCCCGCGCCCGCCGGCGACCTCGCCCGCCGCCCGCGGTCCGGCCCCGTCCCGGCTGCCTTGCCCTCCAGCTCCTCCGCCGGCGCCAGATCCGGTGAGGGGCCGGCCGGATCCTGCGACCCCGGCTCGCCGGCGTCCTTCTCCGGCCCGCTCCAGCCGCCGCGTGCCCCATCTCCGGCGAGCGCAGCTGCCTGCCTCGATCCGCATGCAACCGTTCTGAAAGGAGGTTGACCCCGTTTTTTCCTTCCAAGTCCCCGAAGTATTTGCATAATCATGCCATGTTCGTCATGCTATATCTCTACATCTGTAGCTCCGTTTCGTGCGTGTAATATGTCAAATTGTTCGTCTCGACGAGTACTTCATTTCATCCCACTGCATCATTTCCATTTGAGCTCATCTTGATGCCCGAAATGCTGTTGGAAGAGTGCATGTTGATGTTAATCTGCTGAAACTGTTTTAACATGCTCATTTGTCATTTTTGCCATGATTGATGTGTGCATCCTATGAGTATGAGCTCTATATGTGTTTTGATCTATGCCATGCCATCTTTCCAGGGGTGCCATCCATGTATTTTTGTGAGTTATGTGTTGAGTGCATCAAGCTTGCTAAGTAGTGTACTTGCTGTTGCTGTTTTCCTGACAGATTCTGTTATATTTTGTTGCTATGTAAACATGTTGCTACTAATCATTCTATGCATAATCTGGAGATGTTCTATAAACATGTTTTGATCTACATGTTATGCCCTATCCATCCATGCCCCTGGTTGCATTTATAGCTTGCTATAGATTATTCATATCTTGCTCCAAAGTTGCTTGATAATGTTGCTATCAGCCTGTTAACATTAAGTTCCATGTTTCCATGATTGTTTTCTAGTGATCCATGCACCCTATGACCTTGCTCTTGCCATGTATAGCTTCACAAACATTCCTTCTTACTGTTGGTTGCCTTGACATGCCGTGTATTGCTCTGTGGTGAGTGGATCAAGCTCACCAACATGCCTACTTATTGTTGTTCCTGCCATGTATGAATCTGTCATATAACTTGCCATGTTTACATGGGTGCCATCATATTTTCCGTGCCCTTTTGGCTCATGGTAAGTAAGGGACTTTTGATCTATGCATTAGTAGATTCATGCCATGCCTTTGTTTGCCATGATAAGTTCCTGTAACATGTTGTTTGATAGCTCTAAACATTGCAACCTGATGTTATTTCTGCCAAGTCTGAAACTGTTATTATTTGCAATCTTACCATGTCCTTTTGAGCATGTTCTAGTGGTTTCTGGAGATAGCTCAGTGTTCATGTTTTGTTGTGCTTTACCTGTACTTCACGCCCATGCCTTTTGTTATTATGTTGGGGTGCTGTAGCATATTGTTTTGATGCTTGCAATATGCATAGTTGTTGTTTCGGACAGATTGTTGTTATGACTTGTATAGTGCGTATGTGTTGCATCGTTGCTCCGTTTTGAGTGTGCACTATATGAAACTTGCTTAAAATTGCATGTAGTTTCATATTACCATGTTGCATCCTTGTTTTGAGGTGTTTGCTTGATGTTTGTATGCATTTTGCATCAATGCCATGCTTAACTTGTTTTGCTCATATCTTCTAGGCCGTAGCTCCAAATCTAATGAACTTTATATGTAACTTGACTAGAATTTCGTGTAGATCATCTTGGTGCATCTTAACTTGCTGTTTAACAAATTGAACATAAGGTTTATTCAGATCTGGACCAATTTCGAAATTTGCATATGAGGACTTACCGGAATTGTTATATGTTGTTCCCGGCCTCATTTAAACTTGCCTTGATGTGTTGTTCTTGTTTGCATCATCTCTTTTCATGAGTAGCTTCATGTATCTTGGTCATGCATCATGCTTGTTGTGCATCATGTCTTGTTCATGTTTGGTGTGTTTACCATGTTGTGTGCTTCTTTTCGATAGTTCCCGTTTCGTTGCGATCGTGAGGATTCGTTCGTCTACGCTTGGTTCGTCTTCGTGGCTTCATCCTCTTCATGGACTCGTTATTCTTCCTAGCGGGATTTCAGGCAAGATGACCGCTACCCTGGATCTCACTACTATCATTGCTATGCTAGTTGCTTCGTTCTATCGCTATGCTGCGTTACCTATCTTTTGCTCATCAAGCCTCCCAAATTGCCATGAACCTCTAACCTTTGACACCCTTCCTAGCAAACCATTGCTTGGCTATGTTACCGCTTTGCTCAGCCCTTCTTATAGCGTTGCTAGTTGCAGGTGAAGTTGAAGATTGCTCCATGGTGGACAGGATTTTGGTTGGGATATCACAATATCTCTTATTTTATTAATGCATCTATATATTTGGTAAAGGGTGGAAGGCTCGGCCTTATGCCTGGTGTTTTGTTCCACTCTTGCCGCCCTAGTTTCCGTCATACCGGTGTTATGTTCCCGGATTTTGCGTTCCTAACGCGGTCGGGTGATTTATGGGATCCCCCTGACAGTTCGCTTTGAATAAAACTTGTCCAGCAAGGCCCAACCTTGGTTTTACCATTTGCCTCACCACCACCTATACCCTTCCCTTGGGTCGGCCAACCCGAGGGTCATCTTTATTATAGCCCCCCCCCCCCCCCCCAGGCCAATGCTTGTCTAAGTGTTGGTCCGAACTGGAGTCCTTTGCAGCGCCCCCTCAAGGAAACTTGAGGTCTGGTTTTAGTTGTACGGAGTACTCATCCGGTGTTGCCCTGAGAACGAGATATGTGCAGCTCCTATCGGGATGTCGGCGCATCGGGAGGCTTTGCTGGTCTTGTTTTACCATTGTCGAAATGTCTTGTAAACCGGGATTCCGAGACTGATCGGGTCTTCCTGGGAGAAGGTCTATTCCTTCGTTGATCGCGAGAGCTTGTCATGGGCTAAGTTGGAACACCCCTGCAGGGTATAAACTTTCGAGAGCCATGCCCGCGGTTATGTGGCAGATGGGAATTTGTTAATGTCTGGTTGTAGATAACTTGACACCAGATCCGAATTAAAATGCATCAACCGCGTGTGTAGCCGTGATGGTCTCTTCTCGGCGGAGTCCGGGAAGTGAACACGGTTTCTGTGTTATGTTTGACGTAAGTAGGTGTTCAGGATCACCTCTTGATCATTGCTAGCTTCACGACCGTTCCTTTGTTTCTCTTCTCGCTCTCATTTGCATATGTTAGCCACCATATCATGCTTAGTCGTTGCTGCAACCTCACCACTTTACCCCTTCCTTTCCCATTAAGCTTTGCTATTCTTGATACCCATGGTAATGGATTGCTGAGTCCTCGTGGCTCACAGATTACTACAACAACAGTTGCAGGTACAGGTTATGCGATGATCATGACGCGAGAGCGATGCTTGCTTGCGTTGAGTTCTTCTTCTGCTTCTTCTTCGATCAGGGGATAGGTTCCAGGTCGGCAGCCTGGGCTAGCAGGGTGGATGTCGTTTGAGTTTCTGTTTGTGTTTCATCCGTAGTCGGATGGTGCTCTTATGTAAGATGATGTTGTATTCATGTGGCATTGTATGCCTTATGTATGTATCCCTTTCTATTATGTAATGTTGATGTAATGATATCCACCTTGCAAAAGCGTTTCAATATGCGGGTCTATCCTTGGTGGGACCTTCGAGTTCCTCTTGGATAGGGTCGCATATTGGGCGTGACAAGTTGGTATCAGAGCCTCGACCGACCCTAGGAGCCCCCTTGATTGATCGTGTAGTTTGGCCGCTGTTGAGTCTAGAAGAAAACTAGTTTTCGGAGTCTAGTTATATCGGAGAGTAGGAATTCTTTTTACTCCTCAGCCCCTTCGTGGCTCTGATGAGGAATCTTGACGTAGGTGTTTTGATTTACTCCTCTTCCCCTTCAAATTTTTCTTTAGGTTCACGCAGTTGGTTTTCCGATCGTTGGTTCTCAGCTCTTTTCATCCGGTGCATTTCTCGTCAAGTTGACTCGAGCCTCTTCTTCTTCGAGTTCAATCCTCAGTTGATTTTTTTCCCACCCGCCCTCCCTTCTTCTTCTCGAATCCGGAGCCTGTAATCGAGTATCCATCCTACTCGTGTGAAGTCTTTGCTTTCTTTCCTCAATGATTTCAACCGGTGTTTCCTCTTCAAGATATTCGTTGTTTTCCCCCTTCCAAGTTACCCTTGTTTTCCCGCCCTCCCACCCTTTTTCTTCCCGGAGTCTGACTCTCTTTCGACCATCTATTTCATTTGTGTGGAGCCTCTTCAGCATTTTTTCAATTATTTCAACCGGTGAATTCTCGTCTCGTTCGTCATTCTTCATCTCTTTTCTTTCCGGTGGACTTAATTCAAGTTTTTCGGGTTGATCATATTCTTTTCCTTGGATCAAGTGTTTCCCCTGCTCGTTCGTCTCTCGCCAGTTTATCCTTCCGGAGTGTTCAAGATATCTCAGGAGATTTGTCTGTGTTTGAATTAATTCGAGGTCGTCACCTCATTCAAATATTTCAATCATTCCGGTGCATCATCTACCTGTTCAACAATCCTTTCCAACGATGTTATCTCTTCAGTGGGCCCTAACCCACAGGTCTTTTCCCAGGATCTTACCTGACTCTTCTAACTATTCCGGAGCTATTCCCAAATTCTTTTCAAGTGTGACGTAAGAATGAATTTCATCAGTCACATGCCTTTTCCAAGATCGTTTTCAAACTCTTTTCATTGTTGGCTCAACCTCTTCGTTTTTCATTCTCCCGGAGTATCTCAGTAATTTTGGTGGTGTTTCTCGCCGTCATTTGAAGATCGAAGAAGAGTTCTTCCTATAAATCTTGTGAGTTCTCCCGGAGATTCGCGGTGCTAGCTCGATGTTATCCTATCAAATTGTTTCTAGTCGTGCAAATTCTTTTCATCCATCCGGAGTATTTCAGGAGTTGATTTCCGTTTCTTTTCACCGGAGGCCATCATTCTAGTCATCGTTCTCTATTTACCCCGGTGCATCGTGAAAGTATTCCTCAATCAGCTAATGATCTCTTTGTTCTTTTGCATCTAAATTCCCTCTAGCATATTGGTTCTTCTGATTCTTCCCGGTGATTCAGCCTCTTTCATCAGTCTTTTTCGAATTCTTACGGTGGTTCAATCAGATTTTTTCCCCTTTGTCATCATATTAATCCTTTCGTTCTTTCCAATCCTACGGGTGATTCATGAAGACCTTCTCAAGTTTTGCGCCATGTCACTTCTCAATTCTTTTTCAATAAGAATAAGTAGTACGCGAAATCCGTTGCTAGTCATCAATTCATTTTGATGAAGGATAAGCATACAATAAACCTTATTCTTATTTCCTCAAGTGAGTAATCCCTTCTTCGGAGTTTGTTCTTGATGAATAAATTCTATTTCCAAGTGTTTTTCATCTTTTCTTTTCCGGAGTTCAAATTTCCTCGACCATCTCGTCGGAACCTCCATCTAAATCACCGAAAGGCTCATCTTATTCTTTCATCCTTCATTCTATCTCATCATCCTTTATTTTACCGGAGTACTTCATGACGATTCTTCATGAGTTAATTCCTTCTTCAAGAGTTCATCAAGTATCATTCCATCCTCTCAAGCTCGTGTTCTATTCCCCCATGTTTCAGCTGGAGTGCTGCCTAAATCCTTTCAGACTTATTCGTTTCTTTTCTCATTCTAACCACCCCGGTTAGAACGAATGGTTTCATAGTCTATCTGATTTCGTGAGCTTTCGATCCTCGTCATCCTCGTTGTTTCCTCTCTTCTTCTCGAGTGATCTCGATTTTTTGCTACTTCTCTTGAGTTCTTGTTTCACCTTATCCCTTTTCCATTCCGTCTCGGTCCTAAGATCTCGGGACGAGATCTCTTGTTAGTGGAGGAGTGTTGTAACGCCCCGGTTTCGATGCGCTAGGTGTCCGCCAGTTATTCGTCGTCGTTGCCATGTCTTTTGCTTGCGTGTTGCATTTTATCATATCATCATGTGCATCTCATTTCGCATTCGTGTACGTTTCATGCATCCGAGCATTTCCCCATTGTCCGTTTTGCAATCCGGCACTCCTATGTCATCCGACGTCCCCTTCTCGCCTCTCTTCGTGAACGGGTGTTAAACGTTCTCGGAATGGCCTGAGGTTTGCCAAGCGGCCTCGGTATAGCACCGGTAGACCGCCTGTCAAGTTTCGTGCCATTTGGATGTCGTTTGATACTCCAATGGTTAACTGGGTAACTGCAGAGCCCTCTTTTGTTGCAGCCCAACACCCCTTCCAAAGTGGCCCAAAACCCATCTAACTCCCCTCCATGCTCTCAGTCATTCGATCACGATCGCGCGGCCAAAAACCACTCCTCATTTGGACTCTCCTAGCTCCCTCTACCTATATATAGACCCCACCCTCCGAAATTTTCGTCCAAACCCTAGCCTTCTTCCTCCTCCCGCCGACGGACATGTCCGGACGGAGCCGGACACGTCCGCCGCCGCCGCCCCGGCCAATCCGTGGCCGCCACGTGGCATCGCCACCGCCCCCCTCGCCGCCGGCCCGCGGAGCCCATCGCGGGCCCGCGCGGGCCCTCGCGCCGCCGCCGCCCGGCCCGGCCGCCGGAGCCGCGCGCCCGCCGGCCTCCCGCGCCGCCCGGCGTCCTCGCCCCGCCGCGGCTCGGCCCCGCCGCCGGCGCCGTCCTCGTCGGCGTGCCCCGCTGCCTTCGCCGGCCGGCGCCGCGCCTCGCCATCGCCCCTGCAGGAAGGCCCGGCCGCCCCGCGCCTCCTCCGCCGGCGCCCCTCCGCGCGCTCCTCCGCCGTGCCTGCCGCTCGGCACCGCCTCCCGCGCCCGCCAGCGACCTCGCCCGCCGCCCGCGGTCCGGCCCCGCCCCGGCTGCCTCGCCCTCCAGCTCCTCCGCCGGCGCCAGATCCGGTGAAGGGCCGGCCGGATCCGGCGACCCCGGCTCGCCGGTGTCCTTCTCCGGCCCGCTCCGGCCGCCGCGCGCCCCATCTCCGGCGAGCGCAGCCGCCTGCCTCGATCCGCGTGCAACCATTCTGAAAGGAGGTTGACCCCGTTTTTTCCTTCTAACTCCCCAAAGTATTTGCATAATCATGCCATGTTCGTCATGCTATATCTCTGCATCCGTAGCTCCGTTTCGTGCGTGTAATATGTCAAATTGTTCGTATCGACGAGTACTTCATTTCATCCCATTGCATCATTTCCAATTGAGCTCATTTTGATGCCTGAAATGCTGTTGGAAGAGTGCATGTTGATGTTAATCTGCTGAAACTGTTTTAACATGCTCATTTGTCATTTTTGCCATGATTGATGTGTGCATCCTATGAGTATGAGCTCTACATGTGTTTTGATCTATGCCATGCCATCTTTCCAGGGGTGTCATCCATGTATTTTTGTGAGTTGTGTGTTGAGTGCATCAATCTTTCTAAGTAGTGTACTTGCTGTTGCTGTTTTCCTGACAGATTCTATTATATTTTGTTGCTATGTAAACATGTTGCTACTAATCATTCTATGCATAATCTGGAGATGTTCTATAAACATGTTTTGATCTACATGTTATGCCCTATCCATCCATGCCCCTGGTTGCATTTATAGCTTGGTGTAGATTGTTCATATCTTGCTCCAAAGTTGCTTAATAATGTTGCTATCAGCCTGTTAACATTAAGTTCCATGTTTTCATGATTGTTTTCTAGTGATCCATGCACCCTATGACCTTGCTCTTGCCATGTATAGCTTCACAAACATTCCTTCTTACTGTTGGTTGCCTTGCCATGCCATGTATTGCTCTGTGGTGAGTGGTTCAAGCTCACCAACATGCCTACTTATTGTTGTTCCTGCCATGTATGAATCTGTCATATAAATTGCCATGTTTACATGGGTGCCATCATATTTTCCGTGCCCTTTTGGCTCATGGTCAGTAAGGGACTTTTGATCTATTCAATTAGTAGATTCATTCCATGCCTTTGTTTGCCATTATAAGTTCCTGTAACATGTTGTTTGATAGCTCTAAACATTGCAACCTAATGTTATGTCTGCCAAGTCTGAAACTGTTATTATTTGCAATCTTACCATGTCCTTTTGAGCATGTTCTAGTGGTTTCTGGAGATAGCTCAGTGTTCATGTTTTGTTGTGCTTTACCTGTACTTCATGCCCATGCCTTTTGTTATTATGTTGGGGTGCTGTAGCATATTGTTTTGATGCTTGCAATATGCCTAGTTGCTGTTTCGGACAGATTGTTGTTATGACTTGTATAGTGCGTATGTGTTGCACTGTTGCTCCGTTTTGAGTGTGCACTATATGGAACTTGCTTAGAATTACATGTAGTTTCATATTACCATGTTGCATCCTTGTTTTGAGGTGTTTGCTTGATGTTTGTATGCATTTTGCATCAATGCCATGCTTAACTTGTTTTGCTCATATCTTCTAGGCCGTAGCTCCAAATCTAATGAACTTTATATGTAACTTGACTAGAATTTCGTGTAGATCATCTTGGTGCATCTTAACTTGCTGTTTAACAACTTGAATATAAGGTTTATACAGATCTGGACCAATTTCGAAATTTGCATATGAGGACTTACCGGAATTGTTATATGTTGTTCCCGGCCTCATTTAAACTTGCCTTGATGTGTTGTCCTTGTTTACATCATCTCTTGCCATGAGTAGCTTCATGTATCTTGGTCATGCATCATGCTTGTTGTGCATCATGTCTTGTTCATGTGTGGTGTGTTTACCATGTTGTGTGCTTCTTTTCGATAGTTCCCGTTTCGTTGCGATCGTGAGGATTCGTTCGTCTACGCTTGGTTCGTCTTCGTGGCTTCATCCTCTTCATGGACTCGTTCTTCTTCCTAGCGGGATTTCAGGCAGGATGACCGCTACCCTGGATCTCACTACTATCATTGCTATGCTAGTTGCTTCGTTCTATCGCTATGCTGCGTTACCTATCTTTTGCTCATCAAGCCTCCCAAATTGCCATGAACCTCTAACCTTTGACACCCTTCCTAGCAAACCATTGCTTGGCTATGTTACCGCTTTGCTCAGCCCTTCTTATAGCGTTGCTAGTTGTAGGTGAAGTTGAAGATTGCTCCATGGTGGACAGGATTTTGGTTGGGATAACACAATATCTCTTATTTTATTAATGCATCTATATATTTGGTAAAGGGTGGAAGGCTCGGCCTTATGCCTGGTGTTTTGTTCCACTCTTGCCGCCCTAGTTTCCGTCATACCGGTGTTATGTTTCCGGATTTTGCGTTCCTAACGCGGTCGGGTGATTTATGGGACCCCCCTGACAGTTCGCTTTGAATAAAACTTGTCCAGCAAGGCCCAACCTTGGTTTTACCATTTGCCTCACCACCACCTATACCCTTCCCTTGGGTCGGCCAACCCGAGGGTCATCTTTATTATAGCCCCCCCCCCCCCCCGGGCCAATGCTTGTCTAAGTGTTGGTCCGAACTAGAGTCCTTTGCAGCGCCCCCTCAAGGAAACTTGAGGTCTGGTTTTAGTTGTACGGAGTGCTCATCCGGTGTTGCCCTGAGAACGAGATATGTGCAGCTCCTATCGGGATGTCGGCGCATCGGGCGGCTTTGTTGGTCTTGTTTTACCATTGTCGAAATGTCTTGTAAACCGGGATTCCGAGACTGATCGGGTCTTCCTGGGAGAAGGTCTATTCCTTCGTTGATCGCGAGAGCTTGTCATGGGCTAAGTTGGGACACACCTGCAGGGTATAAACTTTCGAGAGCCGTTCCCGCGGTTATGTGGCAGATAGGAATTTGTTAATGTCCGGTTGTAGATAACTTGACACCAGATCCGAATTAAAATGCATCAACCGCGTGTGTAGCCGTGATGGTCTCTTCTCGGCGGAGTCCGGGAAGTGAACACGGTTTCTGTGTTATGTTTGACGTAAGTAGGTGTTCAGGATCACCTCTTGATCATTGCTAGCTTCACGACCGTTCCTTTGTTTCTCTTCTCGCTCTCATTTGCGTATGTTAGCCACCATATCATGCTTAGTCGCTGCTGCAACCTCACCACTTTACCCCTTCCTTTCCCATTAAGCTTTGCTAGTCTTGATACCCATGGTAATGGGATTGCTGAGTCCTCGTGGCTCACAGATTACTACAACAACAGTTGCAGGTACAGGTTATGCGATGATCATGACGCGAGAGCGATGCTTGCTTGCGTTGAGTTTTTCTTCTGCTTCTTCTTCGATCAGGGGATAGGTTCCAGGTCGGTAGCCTGGGCTAGCAGGGTGGATGTCGTTTGAGTTTCTGTTTGTGTTTCATCCATAGTCGGATGGTGCTCTTATGTAAGATGATGTTGTATTCATGTGGCATTGTATGCCTTATGTATGTATCCCTTTCTATTATGTAATGTTGATGTAATGATATCCACCTTGCAAAAGCATTTCAATATGCCGGTCTATCCTTGGTGGAACCTTCGAGTTCCTCTTGGATAGGGTAGCATATTGGGCGTGACATGAAAGCACCAATGTCGGTGTCAAAACCAGCGGATCTCGGATAGGGGGTCCCGATCTGTGTGTCAAGACTGATGGTAACATGAAGCAAGGGACACAGATGTTTACCCAGGTTCGGGCCCTCTCGATGGAGGTAAAACCCTACTTCCTTCTTGATTAATATTGATGATATGGGTAGTACAAGAGTAGATCTACCACGAGATCGTAGATGCTAAACCCTAAGAGCTAGCCTATGATGGTATGATTGTAATTGTGATCGGCCTTCTAAGGACCAACCTCTCCAGTTTATATAGACACCGGAGAGGGCTAGGGTTTACATGTAGTCGGTTACAAGGAAGGAAATATAATATCCAGATCGCCAAGCTTGCCTTCCACACCAAGGAAAGTCCCATCCGGATACAGGCCGAAGTCTTGAGTCTTGTATCTTCACGCTTCAATAGTTCGGAAGTTGTACACTGTCCGGCTGTCCGGATACCCCCTAATCCAGGACTCCCTCATTGGGAAAGAAGTATCTCTGTACGCGCAAAGTTAGGCAACAATGATTTCTGGTCATACGACCAACTGGAGGGACTGCATGTATCGCAGAGCACGTTGATGCAACACACCACAGTGTTGTTGTCGACCACTATGCTGCCCTCTCAGATGCGCCTGCACATCCACCACCGCCTGGAACACCATCACCTCGAAGCATTGCCACACATGCTGCACCAGCCTTCGACCTAGCGCATCGACCTCAGCGCGGCTCTCCGCGTTGTGGCGGACCAGCACAACACCTGCATGTGCATCGTCCATTTTATTGACAGTCGGACCCAATAAATCCCAAAATTTGAGAAAAAAAACTAAAATTCTAAAAGGGGATCTGGTTGCGCCTTTTTTGCTGAAGAGTTACCAAAGTTTTTAGAAATTACGTTGGTTATTCCTAAGAATTCAAAAAGTTATGGAAACCCACTATTGTTTATGGATTTCCTGAATAACTTATTTCAAGGGGTATTTGGCCTTTAGAATTCATATTTACACTGTGTTTCTTTGTATAATGACTTGTAGAGATTGGTACTTTACATTCCATGATTTACCAGTAGTTTATTGCTATTTTCTAGCTTTGTATTTTTTTCTTGCGCACAAATCACTATTTTTTGATGCATATAAAATTACTGAGATAATCTTGGGGAACTTTGCATTTCTGTACACATTGTCCATAGACATATTACTAAAAATAAATTCATTATTGGATATACCACATAGATGAGCGAAATAACTCGAAATGGTCGTAAAAATCGTGATTCGTGTTTCAACATGATAACTTTGCTTCGAACCTATGATTACAACAAAGTCCTACACTTGGATGTTCATAATAAATGGCCCATAGTAACTCTCTAAATAAGGTCTCATCCTATTTGCATCACAAGATGTCACATGCCCGAATAACTTAGGGAGAATTAATGGAGATGATGCTGCCAATGGGACTTTGTATTGCACTAAGGGACCATTTTGATGCACCTCGTGCCAGTCAGTTATCTAAACCACTAGCAAGCCGGCAAGATACCAACAAAACTCTCTCGGGCAATGCGACTAGACATCCTATTCATGAAAATAGAGGTAAAAGAAAAGCAACCTACACCAAGCATGACAAAATCTTGCATCAGCCTCAATAATAGGAAAGCATGGCTTGTTAAACCGCATGGTGAATAATGTCTATCTTGTAATGAGTATGGCTTATGCTGTGTTTGTTAGTGGAATTCCTTCTAATTCTAAATTAGAGAAAGAGAGGTTTTATACTTATACATTTATAAAATACATCATGAATTTGTAGAGCTAAGAAGAGTATGTAAAACACATGTGGTCGGGAGTCCTTAGTGCACCAAAGACTCTATGATCACAATAACACAAAATGAAACCACCGTCGTGGAAATTGATACAGTAAAAAAAACCTATGAAGGTTCGTGTAAATGCAATAGATGTATCTATGGTTGATCAAGAAAAAACATCCATGAAGGACTAGCCTAAACACCATTAGCAGAGAAGATTGGAAATTGACACTAGAACTAGAAGGTCTACTTCTACTTGCTAGTATGGATATTCTTGGAGAAAATCTCTGATGAAACTGGAGACAACAAATTTGAGTTATACAATGTGACATGCTCCAATATCCCTCTCACTAAGTAACAGGAAGTGGAATATGATTGAAAAATTGTTGCTTTCATGGAGAACGGACTTGATAGTACTTGGTCCGATTAATCTCTTGATTATTTGTTATTCCTGAGTTATGAACATTTTAGCTAGATGCTTGTTATTGAAGATATTTCATTCTCGACTTATATGTCAAGAATGCTTAATATTGCAGTAATATAGATTTTGGGTATACATATACATTGTGTTATATCCCATGTTAAATGTTGAATATGTTAAATTTTAAAAAGAATGTGTGGTCCTCCACATAAAGGAAGCAAATGTCTATCTTGCAAGGTAGCAAGTCACTAAAAGCTAAGATCTTCCAGGAAAGTAGACATCACACAAGTGTGATTCATGTATAACAAGCTCTTGAAAGGTGATACTTCCCTAGAGGAACAACAATTAGCACCGAAGGAATCAATGTTGTATCCAAATGGATGTGTACTCAACTGAAGTATAATCTTGGATAGTAATGGAATAGCATGACTCATGTGGTCGCCATACTGATTTTCACTAATAGAATTAGTACTACAGTACTAACTCGCCATATTTAGGCAGTGCTAAGTCATGTGATCGCAAATACTGAAAAATGATATTGTATTTCACTAGAGGTAAAACAACTGGCACTGTCTAAATAGTATACTAAAATTCCATTTTAATGATAATGAAAATTATTGCAATAAATTGATCGACTATTCCTTTCCAGAGTTGAAGAATGCTAATTCCATAGAAACAAGACATATTAGCAATATCAGTTCTAATTGTCGGATTGATTGATATCTAGGAACATAACTAGTCTGATGTGTGGTTGCTGAGGGCATAAATTTTTCACTTTGATTACAAGCATTAGTTGTGTTTGTCCTTGTGGTCAGAAGCTACACTAGTGCAGAACCGGGCATTAGCACCGGTTCGTAAGGCCCTTTAGTGCCGGTTACATAACCGGCACTAAATTGTGGTCACTAAAGGCCCTCCCCCCTTTAGTACCGGTTCAGCATGAACCGGTGCTAAAGGGCAACCACGTGGCACGAGCCAGCTCTGGGGGCCTGGAGCCCTTTAGTACCGGTTGGTAATACCAACCGGTACTATAAGGTTTGGTTTTTTTTAGTTTTATGATTTCTTTTTCATTTAATTTGTGTTTCCATTTTAATTCTTTTTCGTTTGCTGGTATTTTACGATACTACACATTGTACACTTTACGCATATATATATAATAGAATTTCTATAGTAGAACCAATCATCGAGTTCAACATGATTGTCATGATATTATAAGCGTTCATATATAACACCACAAAAGCAAATCACTTAAGTTCAGAACGAAGAACACGGACATGAAAGGACAAGTACTAATTAAGAGCAGCATGAAGAACTAGCTGAATCGCTCCTGCTAGCTACTCTCTCTGGTAAAATAGCATAGAACATGTATAGCTCTCCTGATTGATCATACTGGAGCATGCCGATGAACCTGTCTCCTAATCGTGAGGTGCGCTTCTCATTGCTGCCCCCTAGTACTTCTCTGCGATCATTAACAATTTTCCTCCAATCTTTCACTGTTAAGCATTCATCGCTTCTAGAAATCCTGAATGCATTCATGTGCAATGCAGGATATCTTTGCCGTAAGCTAACAATTGACATCTGACCTTTAGTCTCGATCCCCTGAGGCACAACTGTCATCGGGAGTCCCTGTTGAAGAACATCGTATAGTACTTAATTAATATACTTAGCAATGAAAGTTTAGCAAAAAAAAATATGTATGCAAAATATGCACTAAGGACAAAAAGTAAATATCTTACCATCATTCCTAAATAGATGTGACCGTAGTTCAATACCATCACTATTGGTCGCACGTTTTGAGTACTAACATTTCTAAGTGCAGGAAGAAAATTTATCTTGACAGTATGAAGATCCTCAAGCCATGAAACATAATGACTTATCTCCTCGCAGTTTAGTTCAGCTCCGGGACAGTAGTACGTCCTGTCTACCAAGCGCCGGACATGTTTGGTTGAATGGAGATAAGCTGTCAATAGAAATTAGTTGTCAGTTATTTTTGAAATAAGCAATATCAAAGACAAAAATATAGTTGAGAAGAACTCACATAATGGTAGAACTGGAGGCGTCTGCACATCGACCCATATATCTCTATTACCTTCAATATCATCTTCCGGACGAATATCAAAGGTGATAACCAGACCAGGCTCAAATGCATAAGCCTTGCATAGTGCTTGCCAAGTTTTGCATTCAAAATAGGTGTACGTGTGTGTATTATATACTTTGACGTTGAAAGTATAACCATCATGCTCAGTTTTCAGGTAAGCTCTCTTTACCTCCATAGTTTCCATATCTTTGAAACCTATCTTATCCGAGACAAAAAATTCTTGCATGGCAGGGGATGCGCTAGTAGAATAGTGAAAATTAAAAATTATAAGTCAGGCAAATGAAGCATATATAAGTCATGCTTAATTACGAAAACAGACTTGTCATTGTGACTTACTGTATCGAATTCGAAAGTCTCATCCAACTTGATGCTGAATCGCCTACCATCAACAAGGAAATTTCTATCGCACTGGCCGCGCTGGTCTTCACAGTATTGTCACATAATGAATTTTTTTCCGTCGTCAAACGACATTTCCTATGTTCATATTAGGCGAAACATCAAACACTTACTAATTCAACTACTTCTATTAATTCAACTAAGCATTTACTAAAAATAAACTAGTTATATTAATTCAATTAGTTCAACTAAGCATTTACTAAAAATAAACTAGTTATATATATTAATTCAACTAGTTCAATTAAACATTTACTAAAAATAAACTAGTTATATTAATTCAATTAGTTCAACTAAGCATTTACTAAAAATAAACTAGTTCTATATATTAATTCAACTAGTTCAACTAAACATTTACTAAAAATAAACTAGTTATATTAATTCAACTAGTTCAAAGTAAGCATTTACTAAAAATAAACTAGTTCTATATATTAATACAACTAGTTCAACTAAGCATTTACTAAAAATAAACTAGTTATATTAAGAGTTAATACCACTATTCATACATAAACTTGTAGGGGTGGGAACAGTTTCATACAAAAACTAAAAAACCCCATAAAACTAGCCCTCCAACTTGTCTGCTGTAACAAATTCATACAAAACCACCCCCAAACTGCACACGTGGCATGCCATGTAGGCTCTGTCGGGCCCGAATCACGTTTTTACAAAGAAACCCTCGCGCTTTAGCAATTTCGCAGACAAATCCATCCCTGGATAGAAAAGCACCTGGTCGTCGCCCCCGATGCAAAGCCCTTCCTAAACCTTCCCCTTCTTTCGCCCACGTCCCCTGTTCCTCCTCATCTCTGCTCGCTCCTCCTGCGAGGCGACGCCGCCGTCGGCCTCATCGGCGGCGACACAAGGCGCCATGGAGCCGCGGCGTAGGGAACCCGGCGAGTTCCCTCCTGAATACGGTAAGGACCTGCACCCGGCGCTTCCCCTGTTCCTCTGCTTCCCCTGTTCCTGCACCCGGCGCACTAGGGTTTTTCAGGCCGATCATGGCGATGTAGGGTTGAAAATTGGGTCGATCTGCTCACTAGGGTTGGTTGTGTGCGTCCCCAGGGTTCGTAGGGGAAGTATTTTCCATGAGCTTTTCTAGGGTTTCTTGATGCTGATTTGAGGAATTGGGGGGGGGGGGTCAATCAAGGGCAATGTGAGGGGATTTGCTCTAGGGTTTTGGGTAGCATACAGGAAAGGGGGGGGGTCCTTGAGGGGGTCTTTTGATGTGATTTTATTGTTTACATATTCAAAGATTATATGCTATTGTTGCACTGAATTGTAGATGCAGTGTACAATGTGATGAAAAGGGTGGTATTTTAGTTCATATTTCAGTGTAAAAATGCTGACTTTCCCTGTTATGCAAAAGTACATGGCTTTTTTTAGATGAAAGTCAGCATCTTTACCATTGATTTGTGATGAAAGGGTTGTATTTTAGTTGATATTCAGTACATAGTTGTGTTTGAAAATCATGTACAGATTCAGTTAGAGTTTGATCACCGAAACTAAGATTGAGTTGCACTGAATATATCATCTGTCAATTGTTGCAGTGACAAATGGAGAAGCTAGCCAGTTTTTCTCAGTGGAGTTGAGCACAATGGAATTTTCTTGGGGGAATGCATAGGTGGAGAATTGAGGTTCTCTTACATTGGGTGCAGTCATGAAGCTTTTGACTACTATCATTCAAACACATGGTCACTGGGGATGATCAAGTATTGCTTGTCAAGGATGGATTATGACCCTACAGACCCTAAAATCAAGGTGTACTGGATTTTGCCAGATAAAGACTATGGTGATGGCCTGCTATGTGTGGACAATCCAGATGTTATAGCTGCTATGGTGAGGTCCAGCAGAGAAGCCAAGACATTGGATTTGTTAGTTGACGAGGAGAACAAGATTCAGACATTATATCCTGAAATCATACTAAAGGGATGCGCAACTGCAGATGGAAATGAGGATGAAGAACAAGGAGAGGATGCAGATCATGATGCAGAGAATGCAGAGGAAGGAGAGGATGCAGTGGCAGATCATGATACAGAGAATGCAATGGAAGGAGAGGATGCAGAGTCAGATCATGATGCAGATGCAGACAATGCACACATCCTAAAATAGAATGTACTAGGTGCTCACTTTGTGCCAAATATGCCAAGTTGTACTACCTGAAGATCCCTGGGCCCCTTCCAAATGGTTAACTTAACTGAAATTTGCATTGTTAAGTTAACTGAATTTTGCTTAAGTTAACTGAATTTTCATGTCAAATAAGAGAATCATTGATTTCGGTTAAGTAAACAAGCCACTGATTTCATGTCAAATAATAGAATTTTCGCCGTCCTTCGTCATGTCGGCACCGGCGAGGTCACATCCATTGAGCAGGAGAGGGTGGCTTGAGGACGACGACGCCCCTGCTCCATGGCGTCCTGCCTGCTGCTTCCCGCTCAATGATGTGCACCCCTTCATCGCGACAGGGCGGCCGAGACGGCTGCCGACGGAGAGGGCGGCGGAGACGGCTGGCGTCGGAGGGGAAGGCGGAGACGGCTGGCGGCGGACAAGGGCGACGGCAAAGGGGAGGGGCGACGGCTAGGGATTTACGAATGGCGAATCGATGCAGAGAGAGAGAGGGCGGGGGGCTTTTTGTAAAATACACAGAGTGCGAGGGGGCTTTTGTAAAATTAAAGGCGCAGGCCAAAATCCAGCGTGGCATGCCAAATGTCGCATCCACAGTTGTTTTGTATGAATTTGTTACAGCAGACAAGTTGGAGGGCTAGTTTTGTGGGGTTTTTTAGTTTTTGTATGAAACTGTTCCCACCCCTACAAGTTTATGTATGATTAACTCTTATATTAATTCAACTAGTTCAACTAAGCATTTACTAAAAATAAACTAGTTCTATATATTAATTCAACAAGTTCAACTAAGCATTTTCTAAAAATAAACTAGTTCTATATATTAATTCAACTAGTTCAACTAAGCATTATATTTACTAAAAATAAATTATTTATTATATTAATTCAACTAGTTCGACTAAGCATTTACTAAAAATAAACTAGTTATATATATTAATTCAACTAGTTCAACTAAGCATTTACTAAAAATAAACTAGTTATATTAATTCAATTAGTTCAACTAAGCATTTACTAAAAATAAACTAGTTCGTTGTATATATTAATTCAACTAGTTCAACTAAACATTAACATATTTCTAATTCATCGATGATAACATTTCTAACATTCTAAAAATAAACTAGATAGTCCTAATTCATCTAAACATTATAGAAAACAGAAAATAAGTAAAAAAATATGTGTGTGTGTGTAGTACGTGTGTGTGTGTA